>MU225193.1:3415606-3450174 GCA_018584345.1 Thuja plicata | reverse complement strand
AGTTATTCATCTCAAATGAAATTAGTCTACCAATTAGGCTATCAAGAGTAACTATATTGTTTTCTACTGCTCTCATTTCTTGAATAGTAGAAACTCTAATAGCATATACAGGCAATAAGGTTCTTAAGATTTTGTTTACCACTGTTTCCTCTTCAAGTGTACCTCCAACACCTTGTATAGCATTGACTACTTCTTTTATTCTTGTACTGTACTGTGTGATGTTTTCTCCTTCTTTCATTCTAAGATCATCAAACTTTCCTCTAAGGCTTTCTGCCTTGGCTCTCAGAATATTTGTATCACCTCCATGTACAAGCTTTAGTTTGTCCCACATTTTCTTTGCAGTTTTACAATCCTTGACATCTTCAAATTCAGCATCAGAGAGTGAGGAAGAAAGCTCTATAACCATGCAGTTATGCTCATGCTTCTCTCTCAATTGGTCTACTATCAATGGTCCTGTAGGCAACACATTCAGTATCTAAGTATTGAGTAACATCATTACCAATACCTGATAAGTGGAGTCTTATCCTACTTTGCCATGAAGCAAAGTTGTCTTTGTTCAACTTGGGCACATCTTGTATGTTCATCTTGAAATATTTACTTAGGTCTTGAAACCTTCCTTCTAAGCACACAAGCTCTGATACCAGTTGTTAGTAATAACTGAGAGGGGGGGTGAATCAGTGGCCTCAAAAATTTATCCTTTAATCTTTAACCACCAATCAATACACCTCAAATTATTAAGTCCCTACAAGATGCATGGCATGAAATACTTATAATAATTGACTGTCTGTTGGTTTACCTTGTCTATCCTTATTCTCCTTGATAACTGATAAGCAGAAAAACTTATTTACCGATACTCAGTAAATATGCAGAGTATACCAATCAATCTAGAAATGCATATGTGAAATGTAAAACAATAAAATAATAAACCATACACACATAACACATGGATTTTAACATGGAAACCTTGTTAAGGGAAAAACCACTAGGACCGGTACCCCAAATTTTTACTCTTCTAAAGTGAACCCTGTTAGGAGCCAACCCTGTTAAAAGTTACAAACACATTGTTAGGTGTGACCTTGTTAGAGGATTTTAATATGAGTCTATCACTTGATATATGGCATGTATATGCTACCAATATTGATCAACCTCTATGAGCACAATAGGTATCTGGCATATCTGGTGCTACCTAACTGCATCAGCCTCCTTCTTAGACTATGTGTTGGTATCGGGCACTCAATGTTATCTTCATGATAAACTTTTTGGAAATCTGTTAGGATATACCTTAATTATAGAAGACGGTTAAGTCCTGCTCTGTTAAGAGACTTGATGCTTCAATGGTTAAACTAAAACACTATGACCTATTTCTAATGCAACTTGAATTGCAGATTTTCAGATCTATTTAAGTACAATACCTCTCTGATCAATGTAGCAATTCAATTCCTTGTGCTCCACTCTTTCTTCTCTGTGATGCTGTGCTTCACTGTTCGTTGGTGTCTGCAGAATTCTTTAGCTCTCCTTCAGCTTGATTGATCAGGACTGTATGAAGTTATCCCTCATTAGTTTCTCTTCAGCATCCTCTTTTTATTCACTCCCCTTCCGTGTATGTGATTTCTTGTGATTACGGAAATGAATTATGCTTGCCTCTTATATAGACATGATATTCCTTTATTCTTGATTCTTGATTCTTGATTCTTAATTCTTGGCATTAAAAACAATCCAGCCAATCTAATTTATGGCTTTAACTCTTGATTTATATCATAGTTATCTTCTTGCCAACTATATAAATCATCTTTAAATCAATTACTTAACTTTGGGCAAATAAAAAAAATAAACAACTAGTTAAGTCTATCCTTAAGCTCTGCCAGCTAGATATTTTGTCATTTTCTGAACTCTCTGTTCTGTCGGTCAATTCTGTAGTTAGTCGTTGGTGACAACTGCCAGTTCCGTTAGTGTAACTCCAGTTAGCTTCAGTATCTCCATCCGTCGGGCATCATTGGATTTTGCTCATCGGGCAACTCTGTTTTTAGCTCGTCGGGCATCACTGTGACTTTTTCTTTTCCTTTACTGATGGTGTGCACTCCATCGGTGTTGTCTGTCACTTAGTGAATAATTGAATTGTATGCATTGTTGAAAGAATAATCTTTGTTCCATTGATTCTCTGAAGTCTTTGGCATTATGTACATGACTGTACAGATGATATCAAGTTGACATCAATGACAATACAAACCATTAACTAATTTAATGTCTTGCATCATCTTCAACTTAACATTATCAAACATTCAATCAGTTACATGTCATAATTAATGAAATATAAGGTGAGGGTTAACATGACAAAAATCTCCAATGGGAAAGTAATAACATTGATCTTTTCAAGATTCATGCAGTACAAGGAAAGGACATTGGAAAGAGAAGGGGTTGTGAAGGTTTCTAGTGAAGGGGCACAAGTGGTTCATGAGCCACAGTCATGTTTTGTAAGTCTTCAAGGAAATATAATAATGTCTTGTATGCCTTAAGGCAATTTGGGATAGTTTGGTGTTGGATGACATATAAGGTCCATCATTTTTGTTGTGTTATGAAATAAGCCACAGGGTAATGTTATAAGCCCTAGTGCAGTCATGCCTGGTCATGTCATGTCCAAGGTCCAAGAGGTCACCTAATATGTTTAGGGATCATTTTGAAGTGTATAGTGTAGGTTGGAATCTCATCGATTTCAAAATCTTGTTCAAAATTGAAAAGTTGCAAAAGATGTAAAAGTTGTAAAAGATGTAAAAGTTGCAAAAGTTGTACTTTGCAACATTTTGTGAGAAACTTTTCCAAAATTGTGCTCGACGATTCCATGGGTCATTGCAGGTGGTTGGAACTTCTCCAAGGGAGTTTAAAAGGCCTTGGAACTGATTTTCAAAGGTTGTTGATAGCTTGGGAATGAAAGATAAGTTTTTTTTCCATTGTTACTATGTTTTTCCTTGTTAATTTGTTGTTTTCAAGTAGTGTACAGATTGGTAGAAGTATTTTCAGAGTATATTATTTTAAATTTACTTTTCATTTGGTTTGAAGTCCTGAAGTCTTCATAGGTAGGAGTTGTGTTAGTTTGATTCCAAATGGGCCTATAAATCCTTCAACAGAGGGTTTGCATAAAAAGGCCCTAAATTTTGACATTCTTCCATGGGAACATGGTGAATATTTGGGGAATGTTATAATAGGCTATATTTTAGTATATTTTGTAGGTGGTAGATTTTTAGAAGCAGAAAGACCATTTTTCCCATGAATCCCTAGGCTTGGCATGAGAAATGTGACAAGCCTGATGTGAAGAAATGGTGAATAGAATATACAAATGCAAGTGTGTGGAAATGATAGATGTGTAGGGAAGGAAGATATGAGGTCATATAGACCTAATCCAAGTGTTGGTGGATTTATCCTAACTGACTGGTGAAGAGTTTTGTTAGATCTCTGACATAGACTAGTTAAGACCTAGGACCTAATTTGGACACCTATGAGTTGACCTAACCAAACAAGGAACCCAGAATAGATTTTGTAGTATTTCAAGGAGGATGATAAAAGGTATCCAAAATTGGTAATAATGTTAGGGTTATTTGGGAATTTTGAGAAAGATACCCCCAAAAACTCATGAATTAGGGCTAATCCAATTAGGTCCCTATTAGGCATGCTTCCTACAAGGTCAGATTTTGGAATTCTTGGAGTAGAACCAAAGGATGTAGGAGAATGAGATAAATTGGAATTAAGGTGAATCACATCCACAAATGTCCTAATACAAGTCAAAGGGATGATACTAATTGCAAGGGTTTGGGTGCTTGATAGAGGAAGTGAAGGAAAAGGTTGTTGGAGAGGGAGATTGGATATCATAGTGAAGTGAGGAATGTTTTGGGAATAAAGGCATTAGGAGGATCCCTAAAAAATTCCTTCAACACCTTGGGAAGGTGGAGAAGCATAAACAAATTAACAACCATTGGATGGTTCATATAGCCTAGAAGATAACTTAGGAAGACATATGTATTCAAGACCCAAGACTCATTGCATCGGTGTGGTATCAGAGCCAATCATTGATTAGGTTTGGTGTATGTCAAGCATAGAAGATTCAAAGGGCATCTCAACACCTCCAAAGACTATGAATTAAGATGTCATTAGGAATATGGTGGAATAAATACTCTTAGAATCTAGATTTAGAGAAGAAATAAAGGTAACCCCAAACCACAAGAAGGAGAAAGGTAAAGTGGTGAAAGAGTGGGTAGATGAGACAGATATAGAAGATTATGATGAGGAACTTAAGATATAAAGGATAGAGGAATACATGCCAAAGGATTTGTTGATAGGACTTTGTGACCGGGTCTGCCAACAGAGGTAAGTTGTCACCGGGTACCGGGGTACCGTCCAACTTCGCCTGTAAAGGTTGTCCGGAGAAATGAGATTCTCTGGGCCTTCAAGCACCTGAGAGTCGGGTCTTGACAGTGTGGGGGCTCAGTTGGGAGTGTGACTATTTTGTTCAGGGGGATATCTAGTTATCTCAGCTCATCTATTCTGGGGATTTAGGTAAGTGAGGTTTCCTGCAAGCATTCATTAGTTACTAAATAACTTTAAAATATATGCCAGGGTTAGAAGTACTTCGTCTACTTATAGTTTATGTCAAACATTCAAAACATCAACCATACTTTAACATGCTACACTAAATACTAAATAAACATAGAACCAGCAGTTCATACTTATCCAATAACGAGGGAAAAGGAGGTCGTTAATCTACTTAAAACATTAGAGCAAGGGACATAAGGAACATATAGCACAAAAAGAACATTAATCCATAGATCAGAATACTAACAACATCATTGAGAGAATCCTTCCTTCCTCATTAACATGTTTCCAGCTAGCACTGGTGCATACAATAATGGTGGCTCCAAGGGAGCATCTAACTACTGAGAGCTTCTAACAACTAAGGAGCATTGAACTTTGCAACTAAGAACTAAAAAACTGAAAATGCTATAGTTATGGACTACAAAATCATAAATTTTTCTAACCCTTGGAATTTGGTCAGACTTATTATTTATACACAAGCTTTACCCTAAAACTAACCTAATCCAATTTACACTTAATCAATAAAATATAATTTTTGGTGGCCGATACTACCTGCACCACGCTACAAAGACCTTAAGACGGAAAAGGTCTGACATGTTAGAAGAATAAGACAAGAAAGGAAGAGTGGAAGAATCGGCCTTGAGAAGAGAGCTAGAGGGAGGAAAGAAGAAATTTGATCCCCTGGGGATCGAGGCTACATGCCCCATTAATGGAAAAGTGACTCCTTGTCTCCGATGCACTAGGTGTTATGCTAGAGCGGCGCCTTGGGACGACCACCTGTCAGAACCAATTTGTTGAGATGACATGCACCGCTGGAGTCACCCACCTCTTGACATCCTTATTAACTTCTTTGAGAGTGACCGGTCGGCTTCGGGAACTGGGAGACTGGTCACCGAAAGAGTACAAAATTATTGGATCCGAAACTCTCAGATCTGGAAGCTTGTGCTCCCAAAGAATGAATAAATACAAAATACATCTTCCTATGATCATCCCCAGAACCCAAAGAATTTTATTGTTCCTTAGTATCATTGAAGTTTTCCAGGAGCCGGGAAATTCCATCCTTGTCAATATCTTTGAGGCCGGCCTGGCGGTACTTGGCCACCTCCACCTGCTCGCGAAGATAAGGAACATTTTCTTTAAATTCTATGGCCATCTTTGTCACATCGTCAACTTGGAGGACCATGTGAGTTAGCCATGTCATTTTTTCTCCATCTATTACCAAGATTCCATTAGCTTGTCAAATTTTCCCATGACATATTCCTCCGGAGTACATGTTTTAGTACTAAAAGGATCAACTCCAGAGACCTTCAAAATGAATGACTTATATAAATTAAAAGAATATTGAACTTCTTGGACTTTGTCACTCAGGGCCCCTACTAGTTGCTTGATTACCTCTAATGTGAGGTCAAGTCTAGAGTGTTGGGTCTGAACAAATTCAAAAGACTCCTCTCCCAAAATTCTGGCTTCGGAGACAACTTCTTCTCTGATACCAATGAGCTTTGCCAACTCAGCCTTCCATGCTTCATACTTTTCAATGTCCCCCTCCCAAATGGAGACAATAGTTTAAGCCTAGTGTAGGGTATTGTTGGCTGCATATAAGTCTGGGAGTGTGGATACTAAGAAACACCAGACATTTCCCACCTATTTGGTAATCCATTCATCAATCGCTTGGGCCTTTCTCTTCATAGCCCGTAGTGAATCTATATCACCCTAAGGGAGCAGTGTCCTAGATGTGGATACTTCCAGGGAAATGGGAGTAATAGGTTGTGCAAGCTCTATCAGCAGCCCCATGAGGTTTGCATTCTTTTCCTTTTTCGCTCTAAATTTATGGGCCTCCTTTTCATAGCGAGCCTCTACCGCCTTGGCCGCTTCTTTTAATAGGTCTAGTTTGCCATGTTTCCCTCTCTTCCCCAGAGATATTTCAGTGATAGTTTATTCATTGGCCTTTGTCGTTGCTTCATCTGTGTCTGCGGAAGGTGTTATGATCACCACAACTGTATCTCCGCCCGGCCCAGTCCGAAGAGTATGGACTGTCTGAGCTTTCTTGGCCTTGGGAGGATTTTGTGTCTATGCCATCATCTCCACCAAGGAGAGATGGACCTTGGGTGTTACTGGGGCCTTCCTCTTCTCGGACTCCACCAACCATTGTGGTGGTACGGGTGACCTTGCAACCATAATTTGTTCATGTAGTTCCCCTCCGGGATTTTTTTTTGTCTCCCCAATATTCTGAGCCATTTCTGACTCCTTTCCTACATTCTCGGGCTCAACGGAAATATTTATCTTAGTAGTACTTATATCATTTGCCCCGGTGTCTGCACCCTTAGTATTGTTTCGATCAACATCTGTTCCTCCGGGGTTCTATTCCCCACCTTTCTGTTATTCTTCATTAGCCCCTTTTGCTAGAATATTTTCTCCTGTTGGTGCATTTTCTGGAGGTGGTGGAGGTAGTGGGCCAAAATTCAGCATTTGGGCCACTGTGATTACCTCACCAAATGTTACCCTTGGAGGTGGCTTTTGGAGCATGGCAGTTGGGGTTATGGTTGATCCCGTGGGTCTGGTTTCCCCAACCGATGTCATTTGCTTGTCCTGTGTTTTCCTACTCTCTGTGGTCCCTACAATATGTATCTCTAGGAGGTCAGAGATGTCTTCCTGTTCTTGCTCTTTTTCTTCTTCTACCCAGGCTTCCTTCTCTTGGGCAGCTTCTTGTTCTGGGACCTCTTCTTCCTATGCAACAATCTCTTCCACCGACTTCATGATATCTCCCTACAGATTCCCAAATTCATCAGTCCCAAATACATCATCAAATTCAGGTGAAGGGGAGGTCTACGGGATATCTTCAGGTCTTGTGTCCTGCTCCGGGTAGTCAGAAGAAACAATTTGTATTTCTTGGATGCTTGGCATCCCAAGTTCAGACTCCACCTTTGGCTAAGGATTGGTCTTCTTTTTCTTTCTCCTAGTCACCAAAGGGGGTCCTTCATTTATCATAGTTTCCCACTCCTCCTCCACCACAGTCCCTGTAGCTCAGACCATCAATGCTACCAATGAAGGGGAAGAGGGAGGATGGACATGTCCGGTCATATGTACCGGGATGGCCAGCCGGGTGATCAATTTTTCTTTCATTTGATGGGTGGATGCCAACGTCTCTTGCATTTGTTCCATTGTGGGGGTCACAGACTGGGTTTGCAACAAGGTCCCCATTATCCTTTTTCCTCTATCCTCCCCTTGTGAGGATGTTCCAACCCCAAAAGTTGAGCCTCACACAAACGGGCCAACTTTACATGTGCTTCTTGGGCATGCCTTCTTAAAATATGTGTGGTTGCATTCAACCATGTCATGGGTAAGGTCCTCAAGTGTTGGACCTTCCTGGGCATTCCAATCTACTGGAGGGAGAGCCATTTTGTCTACTCTCTTTTCTTTATACTGTGGGTCCACAGTGGACCCGGTGTCAGAGAAGTCATCCGGGAACTTTTGAAGCTTCAGCCTCTCCATCATCCCCATTGTCATCCAGACGAAGTGCCGACTCTAGACTTCAAATTCATCTTGGGAATCTTCCCAAAAATCCTCCATGTAAAATGCATGGGGCTCTGATACCCAGGAAAGTTTTGTTGCTATTTTGCCTAGTGGATCAAAGTTCTTCTGCGTCAGATAGAATTATGTTAATCCCAAACTTTTAAGCTCACTGTCCGCCTCCTTAGCCACGGCTAGACTATAAGAATAGTTGCCACAGGTGATTGGGAATAGAACATTTTTTACCTTCTTCACCATGAAGAGGGCATGCAGCTCCAAGATCTGCCGGTAGTATTCCAAAAGAATTATTTTGTTCCCACAATGCTTGGGTAACAAATAGGGTTTCCCAGAGAAGTCGGTCACCTGAATATAGGTATGTTGCTGAAATTGAATGTAATAGTGGCCATAACTTCTAACCAAATCCATTGCCTCCTTAGAGAGGTGGTACCCGACATCCCGAGTAGGTGTGAGGAGATTGTAGTAAATGAAGGCATCATTTACTTGACAGAAGCTGAGGAAACTAGCCTCCCATTGGACTTGTGGGAAATAATCCCAGGGAGCATTCTAGCCCGAGCCGACCCCGAGTACACCTGTAGTGAGTAGCCCATTTGTGATGGGGTTTTGTTGTGCTAATGCCCATAGAATGTAGGACTTCATGTAAAATTTAGAGGTACGGGTGACCTGGAGGAACTGGGAGTCTGCATGGTTTGAGATGATGGTGGCCCAATCAAAATATTTCTCGCTGGAGGAGATGCCCAATACAAAGTACATCCGCATCAAGAATTCTCGGGCATGGGGCTGTCCAAAGATCCTACATAATTCTATGATCCCCATCTATATACTTTCCTTGAATTTTGTTTGGGGGATCTCCAGTTTCATCCTTTTAGAGTCTTTCTTTGGCACCTTAATCCAATTATTGTTTAGGTACTACCAGGCCATGTGTTCTAGTTCTATAAATTCTCCCAAGGCCATGGACCGGGTGAGGATGGTTGCTTCATCAAACTGGGGAATCCCCAAACCCACCTAAAATTTTGCAGTGTCCAAAGACACCATGGGGGTTGGATATCCAGTCGGGATCAAGGCAGTGAGCATGACGGCTCAAACAGATGAATTGAAGTGTGCGGCTAGAGTAAGAATAAGTTTTGGGGATTGCACGGAGTAGGGGAAGCAAGCAGCTTTGAGAATCTAGGAATTGCCGATATTGATGGCCAATGGGTCTCTAGCTATTCATTGGATATACATCATTTTTACCAGGGCCTACATTTCTGCCCACATTCTGACGCTGGTGTCGATAATCAACTGAACCTTGGAATCAATATTTGATCCCATGATAGTGTTTCCCTTCAATTACTTCATGGTTAGTGGGAGCTTTTCCAAGGCCCTCTTAATCTTAGTCCTAACGGCTACCTTAGTGACTGTCATGGTGGAGAGATATGGACTCCCAAGTGGAGAAGATGCGGATGCCTCTGACATGATTAATGAGTTTGATGTTGGCAACTTGCAAAGCAAGACGACCGTCAGAATTTATACAAGACAAAACATTACTCCAGGATCCAGAGATCTTACTATTGCATCATGTCTTCACCTGAAAAGTTAGTTCGTGTCAAAATCCAAAAAAGATATGCATATAATGGAGACTTAGGAATTTGACCACTATTCAGGCTCCCGAGGATTCCAACGCATATGATGAAAGTGGGATAGGGGTCGAATGAGGACAGAGGACCCAGAGTCCAAAAAACCAACCATTGGGTGACATGGCCAGAAGATGAGCCATACTAGGCTGACGTAGATATCACGTGGTCATGTAATAGATAAGAGTTATGGCAATAATGCCAACAACTGTCTAAACGCGCGTGAAGTGAAAGCCACTTGGCTGGACTTGAATGCGCGCATGGGAAATTAATTCACTATTAAGACTGCCACGACAGATGAGAGAGAAAATCACCATGGTTCAAACCAGCAAGGAGCTGAGTCTGAACCAGGTGGTATTCTGTCATGTGGGCGAGCTCACAAATTTAGGAAATCATGGACAAGGGCGTGGTGAGCTCAACATGACACTGAAAGGATATACACCAAAAATATAGTAAAATATAGAGGGTCGAGGGTTGAAACATATACACACAACTTACAGACATTTACATAATATACAAAAGAACCACGACATGCATAGGAAACCAGCCTTAAATTACAACTGCGTAGAGGGCAGACAACCCTCTGTTAGTGCTAGCCCACCAACAGGAGGCAACCAAAAACAAATCCAGAGACAAAAACCACAAACGAAACCCAAAACAAACAAGAAACAAAAAGGAAACAAAACCCAAAAAGAAAACAAGAACTGGAAAACCAGAAACCAGAGAATGAAAGATAAAGGCTTACTTGGAATGCGAGAAATGTGGGAAGGACAAACCCTGAAATGTTTTGCAACAAGCTAACCTTCAAAACCACCACAAGCATGCACTGTAAACCACTGGTAAGCTTCCACTAAACACCGGGAGAAAAATCTTGTTTAATCACCTTGATTCGCCTTAATTTCTCTGAATACCCTAAGTGTTAGATCGTGGTAAATGTGAAACTGATGGGTAACTTCTATTTATACCCTTAGAGAAAAAATGTGTTGCGTTTGTTCTGCAAACCCCAGAACTTGTAAAACTCTGGACTCTGGGCCTGGGGATTCCATGCGATCATACCCTCTCACAAAAGAAGATATAATGGTAGAGAATCCCAGAGTCTAGAATCCAGCTCTGGAAGAGACAAACAAACTCCAAGACTAGGTTTTGGAGACACAAGAAGACACCAGCAAAAGAAAGACACCCTCGCGGAAGAAAAGCCCGGAGGGAAAACAAAGAAAAAAAAGGCAAGAGAAAAAGAAAAAAGGGGGACCCAACATTTTGCCTACAAAATGTAGGGACAGGTATGCGAGGCATAACAAATGGCGACTATCTGGGATGGATGCCTTCATGCATTCAAGAAATTTGGAATCTCTGGCTAGCATAACCAAAATTAATCTTTACGTGGAGCATCATGCTTGCAAAGCGCAAGGTGTCTGAGAAAATCCAGCCCATCAATGATTCAATCCTTGGTCTTTTGTCAGTTGTGAAGTGTGTTATTTGAAAGAAAACCAAGTCGATGACCTCCGAGAGAAGCAGAGAAGAGGCACTAAATAAGTCGAACCAAAATTGTCATATCTCACACATTTCCCCTAGATACCAGAATTTCTCCATTCTTCAGTTTGTTCTTTTCCTTTCCTTTCCTAGGTGGGAAGGCAGTATTTCTTTCACCATTAACCTTAAGCTTAGCTAGTTTTAATGGCAGTACTTCTTTCACCTTTCCACCCACTTTAATTTGGAAAACAAGGGAGAAAATTCCAAACCTGGGATATTCTAATGATTTTCAGACTTGGTCAACAAACCAGTGCAGCCGATCTGCCCTCAGTGTGTCCGATTACTTATTTCTTTTGGTTTTGATTTAACTGATTTCCAAATTGTCAAAATGTGAATCAGAGGAAGATTACCCATAACCTTTTACCATACTTACAAAATAACTCTAGAGCACAGACCAATTCCACCATGCTAACAATAGATTCCAAATTTGTCAAAATGCAAAAGGTATTGTTCCAGAGACTAGATGTTATGCGAAGCATACCGGTCTAAAAAAGAGAGGGCAAAATGCTAGGAACCCAGGGAAAACAAAATAAATAAAAAAGGAAGTGGTCCCGGAGGACGGCCGATAGACTACTTACAAGGACGAGGTACCCCAAATGGAGCACCGGGAAAGATATTTACAAACGAGAACTTTACATAGAATACAACTCTGGATAAACTTATCACATAACTTACTCAAAATAGTGCTTGAGAAATTGTCCATTGATAGGCAATGGGACGGCTTCTTTGGTCATGGTGTTGAGGTGATAAGTGTTTGCCCTACAGATCTCAGATATCAAATATGGTCCAAGCCAGAGCCGCTGAAATTTAGTGTGTTTTCCCTTCTTTTCCTAGGCTTTGTCCCACAAGAGGACCAAGTCTGAAATTTAAAAGGCCTTATACTGGGCTCTTCTGTCAAACCATCATTTTACTACTGCTTGGTGATGTGTGAAATGTTCAAGGGTTGCATCTCTTTGTTCCTCCATCAGCACTAGATTTAGGAGTCAAACCTCCACAATGTTGTCCCGGTTGTTGAATTCCTACAAAAATTGTAAAACCAGGATCTGTAGGTTGATGGGGAATACTGAATTCTGGCCATAAACTACATGGAATAGGGATGTTCCCAGGGCTGCCTTAATTTAGATATGATCCACCCAGAGGGTGAATCTCAGCTTTTGATGCCAGTCCCGGGGGTTCTGTTCTAGCAGATGTTTGATCACTTCAAGTAGATTTATATTGGTTGATTTAGCAACACCGTTCCCCTAGGGTAATAGTTGTTGAAAAACTTCAGAGTGATCTTCCTATCATAGGTCCATTCAAGTAATTGTGCCAAAGAAAATGTTGGACCATTGTCACATACTATAGCAAAGGGAATTCCAAATCTCGTGACGATGTTTTCTTCCAGGAATTTCATAACTATATCTGTCATGTTGTTTTTACAAGGGATTGCTTCAGACCACCGGGTGCAATAATCGGTAGCAGTCAGAATGTACCAGTGTTTGGCAGATGATTTGGGGTTGATCTCCTTGATAAAGTCAAATTCCCATTGGGTGAAAGGTCTAGCTTTGAAGACTGGTTGCAAAGGCATGGCCGGGTTCCACTCATGATGTGTCACAGTTTGGAAAGTATGGCATCTCCTAACGTGAGTATAGACATCCTTGAATATATAGGGCCAATAACATCTAGCCCAAAGGATCTGATGGGCAGTGGTGTCAGCTGAGCCATGCTCGGTTCCAAACTGCCCGTGAAACTCTTCAATCTTTTTTGTAGCCTGGTCCCTGTCTATACACCGGAGATATACCCCCTCATAATTCCTACAGAAAAGTGTGTCATTTTTTATCATGAAGTGCGCACTTTTCAATCGCAAGGCACAACATTTGTTTCAGGGTAGCCCCTTCGGGCATCTATTGTTCAGTAATAAGTATACCAGGTCGGTATACCATGGATCTTGAGTAATAGACTCTACTGTGTATGTCTGGCATTCGATGTGGGGAGTCTCTTCTACCATCACTCTACATAGTCCCTAGCCTCAAACTATCTACATGAGTTGCATTTAAAAATCATATTCCTAGAGGATGGCCATCCATTTCCCCCATCTTTCACCCAATTCACTCTGCATGAACAGAGACTTAACAGCTTAGTCTGGGATGATTGCATGTACTTTGCTCTAGAGAATGTAGTGCCAGAATTTCTTCATGGCGCGGACAAGAGAAAAGGCCTACTTTTCCAAAGGTGAATATTAGACTTTGGAAATTTTAAAGGGGGAGCTCATGATAGCTATTGGTCATTCTTCCCCCTTGACCTTCTGATTCAATACTATCAAAACAGAATGCAGTGAAGCAAAGGAATATATGTGAAAAGGGAGGGAATAGTTCAGACTAGCCAAGATTGGTGCCTCCACAATGGTTTGTTTAATCTCAGTGAATGCTTGCTTTGCTTTCGGACTCCACTCAATCTTTGTATCTTTCTTCATCATTTCATTGAGTGGCTTTACAATCTTGGCAAATTCGGTGATGACCCGCTAGACGAAATTGATCTTCCCAAAGAAAGATCTCATTTCCTTCTTGCTGCTGGGCATCTGTAGATTCAGTAGTGCTTCAACTCTCTCAGGGTCAATGGATATACCCTTCTCAGAGATAATATGCCTGAGCAACTTCCCTTTAGTGACCCCGAATATATATTTCTTAGGGTTAAGGGATATTTCATACTGGCAACATCTCTTGCAAATCTGGGCAAGGTGGGTGGAATGATCACGCCTGTCCTGAGAAAAGATGGTTAAATCATCCATGTAGATGATTATGTACCAGTTCACTAGTTCCCCACTTGGTGGTAAATATTGTTTTATCTCTATCTTCGTACTTAACCATGACTTGGTTATATCCAGAGTACCCATCCAGGAAAGACATCATTTGTGATCCATTCATAATTTGTAACACCTCATCCAACAAGGGGAAAGGGTGATTATCTTTCTTGGAGGCCTTGTTTAAATTATAAAAATCCATGCAAAGGCGGGTCTCGCCACTCTTCTTCCTCATAGGGATGAGGTTGGAAACCCACATAGTATGCCAAATTGGAAAGATGATCTGGGCTGATAGCATTTTCTAAACCTCCTAATGAATTAGAGGCTCGATCAGTGGGTTGACCGGTCTTTGCTTTTGTCGGAAGGTCTTAGCATCTGGTTTAAGTGGGATAGTATGAGTCATGATAGAGGTATCATAAGTTTTTAGGTCTTCATACCCCCATGCAATTACATTAATGTATTCTTGGAGAACCGCAAGAATCTTCTCCTTCTCCTTAGGGGAGTAGGAGGTGCTGATGTGTACCAATTTTTCTTCACCGGCCTGACTGATGTTGACTTTCTCAAATTTTCCTCTCTTGGAGGAGGATGATATCTTTTCCTGGCCCCGAGGGTCCAAGTCAAAGATTCATTCAAGTGTGACCATCCCCTTAGGGATGGTTTTGGTTGGTAGGTCCATGATTCCATTGTCTTCTTCACCCTATCCAGTATCATCGTGATCTCTTTCTTCCACTATCTGGTCTTCAAAAATGCCAACATTGGACATGAAGGATAGAATATGTTGATCATCCTCAAAGACCTGAAGATGGGTGACATTTTTTGGGATGGACGGGGTGGGGATCATCTCAACAGAAAATTTCCAGAGTCGGGAGCCAGCCATAGGCTCAAGTGTGCTGGCAGAAACAACAAGGGCATCTGGAATGTAGTTTCTTTTCCATGGAATGAGTTCAATGCCAAAGGCATCAAAATCTTTGATGAGGCTCCATGCCCAGTTGTGATATGTAGCCAGCCTTTTATCATGACAAGTGTATTGGCTCTGAACCTACTTAACGATCAACTTTGAATCACCCAAGGGCCGGAGGTGGGTGATTAATTTCCTTAGCGCAAAAAGGAGTCTAAGGACAGAGGCCTTATACTCTGTAACATTGTTTGTGTAGTTGAACTGCAGCCTGTAAGATGTGAGGAAGGATTTTCCCTGCTAGTTGATCAATTTCACTCTGGCTCCACAACCTTGCTTAGACCGGGACTCGTCAAACTTTAAGGTCCACAAGTCATTGTTCGTTAATCTGGGGCTGGGGAGATGAAGTGGTCTTTGGATTATTTTTGGGGTGGTTGGGAGGATTTTCCTCTGGCTCTAATGGAACATGGGTGAGGTTCTTCTCTGGAGAAGTTTTTAGTTTGGATTCCTGGACAAGCGGCGCCAAAGAGGCACTGCTACTAGCAGTACTGGGTTTCGGGGAATCAGCTTTGCATTCTTTCCCTCAGAGGGCATTGATGTGTCGGGTAGCAGCAGAGATACATGGCTCACACTATAGTTCCAAATGTTTCTGATAGTGCACTCGACACCAGGTGTCAGACAAGAGTGTAGCAGGGGTTGTTGTGATACCTTGTGAGTCAACCTCGCCCCTTAGTTTTTCATCTAGGTCTTGGGTTCTCTGGGAAATTATGGGATCCTCCCTAGGGGTGAAATCAAATGTCAAGATTTCTAGGGGTCGGTACACCCCGGGGGAAGTCTCAAAGAAGAGGACTTCATTTACCCTCCCGACTTCAATGAGGGCTTGTTTCATCCTAGGTTCACTTTCAACCTGGATTTGGTTAGATTCTCCCTCCTAGGGGAGCCACAAGTGGGAAAAGTCAGTAAAGAAATACTTGTTAAGGGACTTAGACCAATTGCAACTTAGTAACATCCCATAAGTCTCCAGGATGTCCACCACTTGTATGTCAATCACGCTTTCTATCCTAGGGTCTTGGATGAGCTTAAACCAGACGCTCTTCAGCTCACCTACCATTTTTATAGCAATCTTGTCCAGTTGAACTATTGCACCTTTAGAGGGAGTAGGGTACAATCTGATCCTCTAGCATATGGATAAGGGCATGACATGTCCTAAGGCTCCAGAATCTACCAAGCAATTGTAAAGGTTCTTCCCCTGTATGTTCAAGCCTAGTAGGAAGGGAGGATCCTCAGTGTTTCCTTGGAACACAGTCATGTTGGCATCATCAAAGGTGACAGTCTTGGGTGGGCGACTGACAATTTCCAGGTTTCCCAAGAGCTTCAGAAGAGACTTCCTCTGCTCAGGGTAGTTCAGCAAAACCTCCATCAAAGTCATGGAGGTGATAGTTCATTCTAATGCCTTTGTGATGTCAAACCTCCCTCCGGGGAATTGTTGGCTTCCTTCAACTGGGTCCTTAGCTTGGTTAGAGCTAGACCCTTTCGGTGGGAAGGGGTGCTCAAGTGTGTTATCCCAGGGAGGGGTGTCTTTGGGAGGCATGGGTGTGTAAATTGGTCCTTTACCAACCTGACTCTGGGTGTTGTAGGGATTCCATGGGTTGGTGAAGGCATTGGCCTCAAAGGCTAGAATAGATTCATCAAAGAACCCCTATAATTTGGGTTCTTCTTCATCTCACTTGTCTGCTCCAAAGAAGACAGTCTCACAGGTGAAGGCACTATGAGTGGGCTCTTGAATGGGGGGTTTTGGGGGAGTAGGATCAATGGTTTGTTGCTGGTCTAGCTAGGAGATCATGATGACTTTCTCCAGTGTGGCACAATTCACCTCGAAATGAGAGCCTATGTCATGCAATCTGCACCAATTGGTCAGGGGCTAGAGTTCTGTGACTCACGTGAGATGGGAAGTTCTAGCACTACCCTGATTGGTGCTTTGGTTCAGAGGAGGTCCTCCGGGGTTAGCATTTTTGTTCCATTATTGTTGGTTGGGCCGAGGCCTGTTGTTGCAATTCCTTCCTCCAGTATTGTTATTTTGTTGGGCGGAGAAAATATTCCCTCTCTGGGAATTGGTGTTGTGGGGTGAAAAATACCCCGCCTTCAACTGTCCCATGTCAACAGTCAGTGAGGACAATAGTCGCCGGAGGGATTTGACCTCGGTGGACAGCTGAGTGTTCATGTCATAATGTGATGGTTGTTGTTGTTGGTTCCCAGGAAAAGATGTGGCATTTACCAAAGTCAAGGGCAACAATGCTCCGACCGCGGACAACTAGAAGAAAGGCACTCCAGAAGGTTATGTCTGTGGTTGTTGTGTTTGCTGTGGCTAGTTCTAGGGAACAAATTCTAGACCCAGTATTATTTGGGCTTGTGATGGGTACACATATTGGGCATGTTGGTTTATCGGCGGTGGTGTGGGATTCATGGCAATCACAGGGGCACCCATTGCCTGATTGGGGTTATATCCCCCGGTGTAAGAATTTTCATCGGGTATCATGTTGAAAGACATGCTCTGCCCAATCCCGCTTGGAGATTTGTTAAGACCGTGAGACAACTCCAAGGCTAGGTTGTAAACCTTCACCAGAGTGCCCCAGTTAGTAGGGGTGGTAGTTATCCATAGGAGAGTGGAAAAAAAGGGGTCCATCGTGTTCAGTTATGTCTGGATGGTTACATCCGTAGATGGGATGAAAGGACCCGTGCATTGCTTCAAGGCACGTTGGAACCGATGGTTGAATGCTACAAGGGGCTCACTCAGTTCTTTTCTAATGGAGATGAACTGGCTGTAGGACCACATTGGGTCCACATGTACGTGAAAGGCCATCAAAAAGGCATCTTCCATATCCTACCAATTGTTGATGGAGTTGGCGAGCAGGTTAAGGTACCAGTTTAGCTTATTTTGTCCCAGGGACAGGGGGAACATCTAGGTCACAACATCTTGATGTTGGATCCAGTTTTGGTTCATGGCATCTTTGTATGCCTGTAGATGCTCTTCTGCGGTTCGTAAGCCTAAGTGCTCATATCGGGAGTAAATCTTTTTTGGGTGCGTAGGTAGATCATTGGTTGCACCCGAAAAAGTTCCCATCGGGGACCTTGTGTTGCCAAAGTAAGCAGCCATCGAGGGTGTTGGATTTTGTTGAGGTTGAATGTTAATCCTCAAGGTTGCCTAGGAGACTTGGGTATTCTGAGACGTAGTTGATCCTTAGACAATGTTAGCTAGCTTGGCTTTCATGGTCTACTTCTTTTGAGTGGGAGGCTCAAGTTTGACAAACCTTCAGGGATTGGGGGATGATCTAAGGATTCTTTCAAATCAGGCTGGTGAAAATGATCCAATCCCACTAAAGGTCTGCTTCCTAAAACTATAGCTTAGGGAACATTCCAGCGGTGTAAAATCTAAATCCTCAGAGGGGAACAAACTCATGCCCTCCCTCTAGCGCCAGTTTCTATTGATGGGACTTTGTGACTGGGTCCACCAACACAGGTAAGTTGTCACCGGGTACCGGGGTACCAGCCAACTTTTCTTGTAAAGGTTGTCCAGGGAAATGAGATTCTCTAGGCCTTCAAGCACCTCAGAGTCGGGTCTCGACAGTGCGGGGGCTCGGTTGGGAGTGTGACTATTTTGTTCAGGGGGATAGCTGGTTATCTCAGCTCATCTACTCCAAGGATTTAGGTAAGTGAGGTTTCCTACAAGCATTCGTTAGTTACCAAATAACTTCAAAAGATATGCCAGGGTTAGAAGTACTTCGTCTACTTATAGTTTATGCCAAACATTCAAAACATCAACCATGCTCTAACATGCTACACTAAATACTAAATAAACATAGAACCAACAATTCATACTTATCTAATAGTGAGGGAAAAGGAGGTCGTTAATATACTTAAAACATTAGAGAAGGGACATAAGGAACATATAGCACAAAAAGAACGTTAATCCATAGATCAAAATGCTAACAACATCATTGAGAGAATCCTTCCTTCCTCATTAACATGTTTCCAGCCAGCACTGGTGCATACAATAATGGCGGCTCCAAGGGAGTATCTAACTACTAAGAGCTTCTAACAACTAAGGAGCATTGAGCTCTGCAACTAAGAACTGAAAAACTAAAAATGCTATAGATATGGACTGCAAAATCATCAATTTCACCGACCCTTGGAATGAGGTCGGACTTATTATTTATACACAAGATTTACCCTAAAACTAACCTAATCCAATTTACACTTAATCAATAAAATACAATTTTCAGTGGCCGGTACTACCTGCACCACACTACAAAGACCTCGAGACAGAAAAGATCTGACATGTCAAAAGAATAAGACAAGAAAGGAGGAGTGGAAGAATCGGCCTCGAGAAGAGAGCCAGAGCGAGGAAAGAAGAAATTTGATCCCCCAAGGATCGAGGCTACATGCCTCATCAATGGAAAAGAAGCTACCTATCTCTGATGCGCTAGGTGTTATGCTGGAGCAGCGCCTTGGGAAGAGCACCTGTCAGAACCATCTTGTTGAGCCGACGTGCACTGCTAGAGTCACCCACCTCCTAACATCTGTATTAACTACTTTGAGAGTGACCGGTTGGCTTCAGGAACTGAGACACCAGTCACTGAAAGACTACAAAATTATTGGATCTGGAACTCTGGGATCCAGAAGCTTGCACTCCCAAAGAATGAATAAATGCAAAATACATCTTCCTGTGATCATCCCCAGAACCCAGAGAATTTTATTGTTCCTTAGTATCATTGAAGGTTTCCAGGAGTCGGGCGATTCCATCCTCATCAATATCTTTGAGGCTAGCCCGGTGGTACTTGGCCACCTCCACCTGCTCACTGAGTTCCTGAACATTTGCTTTAAATTCTACGGCCATCTTTGTCGCGTCGTGACCTTGGAGCACCATGCGAGTTAGCCGTGTCATTTTTGCTCCATCTATCCCCTTCGGGGATTGATACCGAGATTCCATTAGCTTGTCAAATTTTCCCATGATGTATTCCTACGGAGTACATGTTTCAGTACTAAAAGGATCAACTCTGGAGAGACCTTCGAAATGAATGACTTATATAAATTAAAAGAATATTGAACTTCTTGGACTTTGTCACGCAGGGCCCCTACCAGTTGCTTGATTACCTCCAATGTGAGGTCAAGTCTGGAGTGTTGGGTCTGGACAAAGTCAAAAGAATCCTCTCCCAAAACTCCAGCTTCAGAGATAACATCTTCTCCGATACCAAAGAGCTCTGCCAACTCAGCCTTCCATGCTTTGTACTTTTCAATGTCCCTCTCCCAGATGGAGATAGTAGTTTCAGCCTGGTGTAGGGTATTGCTGGCTGCATATAAGTCCAGGAGTGTGGATACTAAGAAACATTGGACATTTCCCACCTGTTCGCTAATCCATTCAACAACTGCGTGGGCCTTTCTCTTCATATCCCGTAGTGAATCTATGTCACCCTGAGGGAGCAGTGTCCCGGATGTGGAGACTTCTGGGGAAATGGCAGTAATAGGTTGCGCAAGCTCTGTCAACATCCCCATGAGGTTTGTATTCTTTTCCTTTTCTGCCCTGAATTTATGGGCCTCCTTTTCATAGTGGGCCTCTACCGCCTTGGCCGCTTCTTTTAACATGTCTAGTTTGCCATGTTTCCCTCTCTTCCCCAGAGATATTTTGGTGATGGCATATTCATCAGCCTTTTTTGTTGCTTCATCTGCATCTGGGGAAGGTGTTGCAATCACCACAACTGTATCTCCACCTGACCTAGTCTGAAGAGTATGGATTGTCCAAGCTTTCTTGGCCTTGGGAGGATTCTGTGTCTGTGCCATCATCTCCACCAAGGAGAGATAGACCTTGGGTGTTACTGGGGCCTTCCTCTTTTAGGACTCCACCAACCATTGTGGTGGTAGGGGTGGCCTTGCAGCCAGAATTTGTTCCTGTAGTTCCCCTCTGGGGTTTTGTTGTGTCTCCCCAGTATTCTGAGTTGTTTCTAACTCCTCTCCTGCATTCTCAGGCTCAGTGGAAATATTTATCTTAGTAGTACTTGTATCAATTGCCCCGGTGTCTATACCCTTAGCATTGTTTGGATCAACGTATGTTCCTTCGGGGTTCTATTCCCCACCTTGCTGTCATTCTTTGTTAGCCCCTTCTGCTCGAATATTTTCTCATGTTGGTCCATTTTCTGGAGGTGGTGGGCGAAAATTCAGTGTTTGGGCCGCTGTGATTACCTCACCAAATGTTACCCTTGGAGGCGGCATTTGGAGCATGGCAGTTGTGGTTACAGTTGATCCCGTGGGTTTGGTTTCCCCAACTGATGTCGTTTGCTTGTCCTATGTTTGCCTGTTCTCCATGATCCCTGCAATCTGTATCTCTAGGATGTAAGAGATGTCTACCTGTTCTTACTCTTTTTCTTCTTCTACGTGGGTTTCCTGCTCTTGGGCAGCTTCTTGTTCCGGGACCTCTTCTTCCTGTGCGGTGATCTCTTTTGCCTACTTCATGATATCTCCCTGCAGATTCCCAAATTCATCAGTCCCAAATACATCATCAAATTCATGTGGAGGGGAGGTCTCTGGGATATCTTTGGGTCTTGTGTCTGACTCCCAGGAGTCAAAAGAAAAAATTTGTATTTCTTGGATGCTTGGCATCCCAAGTTCAGGCTCCACCTTTGGCTGAGGATTAGTCTTCTTTTTTTTTCTCCTAGTTACCAAAGGGGGCCCTGCATCTATCATAGTTTCCCACTCCTCCTCTGTCATAGTCCTTGTAGCTCAGACCATTAATGCTTCCAATTAAGAGGAAGAGGGAGGACGAACGGGTCCGGTCATACGTACCGGGGTGGCCAGCTGGGTGATCAATTTTTCTTTCATCTGCTGGGTGGCTGCCAGCGTCTCTTTCATTTGTTCCATTGTGGGTGTCATAGATTAGGTTTGCGATGGGGTCCCCATTATCCTTTTTCCTCTATCCTCCCCTTGTAAGGAGGTTCCAACCCCAGAAGTTGAGCCTCGCACAAATGGGCCAACTTTATGTGTGCTTCTTGGGCATGCCTTCTTAAAATACACGTGGTTGCGTTCGACCATGTCATGGGTAAGGTCCTCAATTATTGGACCTTCCTGGGAATTCTAGTCTACTGGAGGGAGAGCCATTTTTTCTACTCCCTTTTCTTTATATTGTGGGTCCACAGTGGACCCGGTGTTTGAGAAGTCATCTAGGAACTTTCGAAGCTTCAACCTCTCCATCATCCCCATTGTCATCCGAATGAAGTGCCGGCTCCGAACTTCAAATTCATCCTGGCAATGTTCCCAAAAATCCTCCATGTCAAATGCATGGGGCTCTGATACCCGGGGAAGTGTCGTTGCTATTTTCCTAGCGGATCAAAGTTCTTCCGTGTCAGATAGAATTAGGTTAAGCCCAAACTTTTAAGCTCATTGTTCGCCTCCTTAGCCGCGGCCAGACTACAAGAATAGTTCCCACAGGTGATTGGGAACATAAATTTTGTTACCTTCTTCACCGTGAAGAGGGCGTGCAGCTCCAAGATCTGCCGGCAGTATTCCAAAAGAATTATGTTGTTCCCATAATGCTTGGGTAACAAATAGGGTTTCCCGGAGAAGCCGATCGCCTGAATATAGGTAATGTTGCTAAAACTAAATGTTATAATGGCCATAACTTCTAACCAAATCCATTACCTCCTTAGAGAGGTAGCACTTGGCATCCCGGGTAGGTGTGAGGAGATTGTAGTAAATGAAGGCATCATTTACTCGGTAGAAGCTGAGGAAACTAGCCTCCCATTGGACTTGTGGGAAATAATCCCAGGGAGAATTTTTGCCGGGCCACCCTGAGTACACTTGTAGTGAGTAGCCCATTTGTGATGGGGTGTTGTTATGCTAATGCCCATAGAATGTAGGATGTCATGTAAAATTTAGAGTTTCGGGTGACCTGGAGGAACTGGGAGTCTACATGGTTTGAGATGATGGTGGCCCAATCAAATTATTTCTCACCAGAGGAGATGCCCAACAAGAAGTAGTACATCCATGCCGAGAATTTTTAGGCATGGGGCTATCCAAAGATCCTACATAATGCTATGATCCCCATTTGTATACTTTCCTTGAATTCTGTTCAGGGGATCTCTGGCTTCATCCTTTTGGAGTCTTTCTTTGGCACCTTAAGCCAATTATTGTTCAAATATTGTTGGGCCATGTGTTCCAGTTCTATAGATTCCCCCAAGGCCATGGACCAGGTGAGGAGGGCTTCTTTATCAAACTGGGGAATCCCTAGACCCGCCTGAAAAGTTGCGGCATCCAAAGACACCATGGGGGTTGGAAATTTGGTCGGGATCGAGGCAGCGAGTATGATGGCTCAGACAGATGAATTGTAGTGTGCAAGTAGAGTAAGAATAAGTTTTGGGGCTTGCATAGAACAGGGGAAGCAAGCAGCTTTGAGAATCATGGAATTGCCGATATTGATGGCCAATGGGTCTCTGGCCGTTCATTGGATATACATCATTTTTGCTAGGGCCTGCATTTCTGCCCACATTTTGATGCTGGTGTCGGTAATTAACTGAACCTTAGAATCAATATTTTATCCCATAATAGTGTTTCCCTTCAAGTACTTCATGGTTAGTGGGAGCTTTTCTAGGGCCTTCTCGATCTTAGTCCTGACGGCTGCCCTGGTGACTGCTGCGGTGGGGAGATATGGACTCCTGGGTGGAGAAGATGCAGATGCCTCTGACATGATTAATGAGTTTGATGCTGGAAACTTGCAAAGCAAGATGACCGTTAGCATTTATACAAGACAAAATATTACTCTGGGATCCACAGATCTTACTATCGCATCGCATCTTCACCTGAAAAGTTAGTTCATGTCAAAATCTGGAAAAGATATGCATATAATGGAGACTTAGGAATTTGACCACTATCCGGGCCCTTGGGGATTCTAGCATGTATGATGAAAGTGGGATAGGGGCCAAATGAGGACAGAGGACCCGGAGTCCAAAAAACCAACTGCTAGGTGACATGGTCAGAAGATGAGCCATACTAGGCTGACGTGGATGTCATGTAGTCATGTAATAAATGGGAGTTATAGAAATAATGTTGACAACTATTCGAACGTGTGTGAAGTGAAATCCACTTGGTTGGACTTGAATGCGTGCATGGGAAATTAATTCACCATTAAGACTGTCACAACAGATGAGAGATAAAACCACCATGGTTCAAACCAGCAAGGTGTCGAGTCTGAACCAGGCGGTATTCTGTTATGTAGGCGAGCTTACAAGTTTAGGAAATCATGGACAAGGAAATGGTGAGATCAACACAACATCGAAAGGATATACACCAAAAATATAGTAAAATATAGAGGGCTGAAACATATACACACAACTTACAGACATTTACATAATATACAAAAGAACCACAACATGCACAGGAAACCAGCCTTAAATTACAACTGCATAGAGGGCTTTCAACCCTCTGTCAGTGCCAGCCCACCAATGGGAGGCAACCAAAAACAAAAGTAGAGATGAAAACCATAAACAAAACCCAAAACAAACAAGAAACAAAATGGAAACAAAACCCAAAAAGCAAATAAGAACCGGAAAACCAGAAACTAGAGAACGAAAGTCGAAGGGTTACCTGGAACGCAAGAAATATGGGAAGGACAAACACTGAAACATT
Source organism: Thuja plicata (assembly GCA_018584345.1). Classification (NCBI taxonomy): domain Eukaryota; kingdom Viridiplantae; phylum Streptophyta; class Pinopsida; order Cupressales; family Cupressaceae; genus Thuja; species Thuja plicata. The sequence goes on along the minus strand of MU225193.1, from coordinate 3,425,582 downwards.
CTACAACAAGCTAACCTTCAAAACCACCATGAGCATGCATTGTAAACCACTGGTAAACTTCCACTAAACACCGAGAGAAAAATCCTGTTTAATCGCCTTGATTCGCCTTAATTGCTCTGAATGCCCTAAGTGTTTGATCGTGGTAAATGTGAAAATGACAGGTAACTTCTATTTATACCCTTAGGGTAAAAATGCATTGCATTCCTTCCGCAAACCCCAGAACTTGCAAACCTCTAGACTCTAGGCCCAGGGATTCCATGCAACCAGAATCTGATATGATGGCAGAGAATCCCAGAGTCCAAAATCTGGCTCTGGAAGAGACAAACAAACTCTGGTACTGGGTCTTGGAGACACAAGAAGATGCCAAGAAAATTAAGACACCCTCGTGGAAGAAAATCCCAGAGGGAAAACAAAGAAAAAGAAGGCAAGAGAAAAATCAAAAAGGGGGACCCAACATTTTTCATTCAAAATGTAGGGACAGGTATGCAGGGCATAACAGGATCATAAATTGTTCTTGGATGCCTTCAAATATAGAACCAAGGATAACCTTGAAGGTTTACCCCTCTATAGTGGGAACCTAAATGGAGAGGAATTCATGGACTCGATTGAAGTACTAAATAACCACTTTGACTACAAAGAAGTTGTAGAAGAAAAGAGGGTAAATTTGGCTAAGTCAAGATTGAAGGGCTCAAATTTAGTATGGTGGAATATGATGCAAGAATAAAGAGTGCAAGAAGGCAAGAAGAATATTACCTCATGCGAGAGAATGAAGATCAAGTTTAAGGCTTCATTTCTATGAGGGGACTATGAAGTGCAGATGCACAAGAAGTTGCGAAACTTGAGACAAAGAGACTTAGATGTAAGTACCTACATCGAGGAGTTCCATAAGCTCAGTTTTAGGGCTAGGAAACAAGAGGGTGAAGTGGAGAAGTTATCCAAGTACCTTAATGAACTTAAGGAAAACATAAAATATGAAATAAGCATCCTCACCCCTGATAAAGTACATAAGTGCTTACAATTAGCACTTAGGGTAGAAGTGTTGGTCCATTGAGAGGGGGGTGAATCAGAAAAAATCAAAATCAAAGACTTAAAACTTAGCTCACTAATTCACTCGGTAGAAGTAAATACAATAATGACTAACTCACCAAATAACTTAATAACTTAAAAAACCATACATCTTATAATATGAAAATCAAACATTCAAACTCAGTTAACACCATATTTAATGAGGAAACCCAATAAGGGAAAAACCTCTATGGGAATTTTGACCCACAATAAAAATGTACCCTTTTGAAGTACGATTTGTTAAGAACTTATCCTGCTAATGATTACAAACACATTTGCTAGATGTGACCCTGTTAGGGGATTTACCTCAAATATGTTAAGATCTTCACCCTGTTAGGAGTGGCCTTGTTAAAGGTCTTTAAACACTCTTTTGGAATGTCGCCTACTTCTAGGATTTACAAATAGGACTGTTTAAACCGCTTGATTAAGAGATTTTCTCTGTTATAAATGCTAATAAGAAATAGTATAGCTTTAATATATAAATATAGAAACTACCTTTGCTTGGGTCAGATCCTTTGTGCTCACTTTAATACTAGCATCACATACTCCATTTTTCTCTACTCTAGACTGTAGATTCTACTCTTTCTGCTTCTCTTCTATGTCGGTAACTCTGTTCTTCAGCTTCTTCCACTTCTCAATTCAACTCGCTAGCATCTCTTCTCTCATTAGTTCTCATCCTTTATATAGATAAATTTTTTCCTCTTAATTTCCATCCTTAGGTTTTCCATCTTTTGCGCTCATTCGTTCAATCATCTTCTTCACAAATCTCAGCTCAGTAAACCATTTAATTTTTACCTCATAACTTGATCTTTTTCTTGGAACTCTAATAATCAGGTTTAATCGCTTAATCTTTGCCTTAGATCTTCTCATTGAATTTTCTCGCTAGTATATATTTTAACAAACTTCCTTTATCCTTATCAACATCTAGATCATCATATCTTCATATTAAATTTGATCTTATCATCATTCTCAATCAATATCCTATACTCGGTAACTTACCTTGCAACTTGGTAACTATCTTTGTTCACTTCTCGGTGCCTAACTCATTTTCGGTGCTCGGTAACTGAAATCAACTAACACAACTCTATACCACTTACTTTGTCTAGCTCGGTAGAGTAACTCTTTTCATTCATAGCTTAAATTTTTGTAATCTCTAACTTAATCAATCAAATGTACTGAATTGATAACATCAAATATATAGTAGCCAATAACTATATCAACATTACTTCGTCATTGTCTGATTTGTATTTGTCACCCATTTAACTTCTCCTTCTTATGATATGGTAACTCAATATAAATCAACAATCAATTTCTTGACATCAATGAAAAAATAATTACTAATCTAACTATTTCTACGAACATGTATACCTATTATCACTCGATCTTCATCATCTCCGTCAGTTGATTAACAATCTCCCTCTTTGGCATTGATAGAAACACTGTAGTATTACTATAGAAATTGATTATGGTAACTCTCAACACTATCAACCTCTATCATTACTTCCTCTAAGTTGATAGTTTTGTTTCTGATTCAATCCATGCTTTCTGATCATCAAATTGTTCTCCCTCTTAGATAAATCTTCTGATACTTTTCTTTTTTATTCTCCATGAGTAAATAGTAGCAATTCATTCTCTTCCCCTTTCATAAATATCTCCCTTATGAACAAACTTTATCAATTCATTCTCTCCCTCTTTGACAACCATTCCAAAAAGTCATACTCCTGAAAACTTGTTCCAGTAGTGGGTTAAACCTGACATGTACTGATAATTATTTGGATACAGAAATCTCCACACAACTTCATGAATCACCTAAAGTGTGACATACTAACATTAATTCAAGAATAGATTTTCTAATAAAGTATAGAATTAATGTGGTATGCCTTGTACTCTTAGTGTATATTGGATAGGGAAAGAACCCCTAATTTACCTCTGAGATACTCAAAAGCATCTTTGAGTAGTGGCTTTGTAAAGATATTAGCCAGTTGTTCCTTTGAATTTACATACTCCAATATCACATTTTTCTCTTGAACTTTTTCTCTCAAGTAGTGATACTTGATAGAAATGTGCTTGGTCTTTGAATGCGTAATCGGGTTCTTTGATATGTTGATAGCACTTGTGTTGTCACAAAAAATAGTTATAGGATATGAGATAATCTCTTACATACCTTCAAGTATATGTTTGATCCAAACAATATTTTCATAATTCATGGTAGTAGCAACATATTCTGCCTTGGCAGTACACTGTGAAATGCAACTCTGCTTCTTTCTTATCCATGTGACCAATCTTTCACCTAGAAAGAATGCTCCTTCACTAGTACTTTTCCTGTCATCAATATTTCTAGCCTGATCTGCATTAGTGTAGACTTGCAGATCCAAAGTACCTCCTTTCTTGTACAATAAACCAAAATCTCTAGTTCCTTTCAGATATCTAAAGATTCTCTTAACTACAGACATATGTGTTTCCTTAGGATTAGAAGAAAATATTACAACAATCCCAATTGCGTGTGCTATATCGGGTCTATTGTGAACTACATACTATAATTTACCAATCATAGATTGGTAAAGAGTATTATCCACCTCCTGTGTCTCGTCTTCTTCTGACAATTTACATCCTATGATCATCGGTGTTCCAACATGCTTGGAATCTTCCATACCAAAAGTTTTGAGGATCTCTTTGATATACTTAGCTTGTGTGATATAGATCCCTTCTGCAAATTGTTGTATCTGTAGACCTAGAAAGAACTTAATCTCCCCAATCATTGACATTTCAAATTATTTTCACATTTCATCAGAAAATGCCTTACATAAGGTGTTATTGCCTCCAAAAATAATATCATCAACAAAAATTTCAACAATCAAAACCTTGTTGTCACTGTCACACTTCAAATAAACATTACTATTGTCACTTATTCTTTGAAATCCTATTTTGATTAGTTAAGAGTGAAATCTCTCATACCATGCTCAGGGTGCTTTCTTCAACCCATAAAGATATTTGTGTAATTTACATACCTTGTTCTTATTTGTGTTTTCAATGAATCCTTTAGGCTGCTCAATGCAAACTTCTTCTTCAAGTATCCCATTCAGAAATGCAGACTTGACATCTATTTGATAAACTTTGAATATGTTGTAAGATGCATAAGCTATAAGTATTATAACTCCATCTAATCTAGCAACAGGTGCAAAAGTCTCACCATAATCAATACCTTCTTCTTGTGCATAACATTTTCAAATCAATCTTGCTTTGTTTCTGATAACTTCTCCATTCTCATTTGGATTGTTTCTAAAAATCCATTAAGTACCAATAACATTTTTATCATTTGGCCTAGGTACTAAAGTCCATGTACTATTATTTCAATCTGATCAAACTCTTCTTTCATTGCTTTCATCCAACCTTCATTATCTAGTGCATATTTAACTTTCTTTTGCTCAAATGTAGATATCAAACATGTACTGTCTCTTACCTTGCTTCTTGTCATCACTCTAGCATCTTTATTTCCAATAATCTTGCTTGGTGAGTGGCGCCTTCTCACATATTTTGCTAAAAAAGACTCGGTAGGTCTCGGTGCTTCATCCTTATCACTCAGTTGTTGAGATCTATGTTCAACTTCCTCCTTAGTAGGTGCTCTCGGTAAGCTATCAGGAACATCAAGTTGTACATATACAAACTTATCATAATCTTCAAGTTCCTTTTTATTTTCTTCATCATTCTTTTCTGCAAACTCATCGATTCTCACACTTGCACTTTCCACCATTTTGTTAGTAACTCTATTAAAACACTTATAGGGTTTACTCCTTGTGGAATATCCTAAGAATATCCCTTCATCCCCTTTAGAATCAAAATTTCCTTCTTTAGAATATTTCATGATATAACATCTAATTCCAAAAACTTTGAAATAACTCACATTAGGTTTGTGTTCATACCAGATTTCATAAGGTGCAATATTGGTACTTTTCTTCATTTGTACTTGGTTGAATGTTTAAATAGTAGTACTGACAGCTTCTCTCTAAAAAAATTTCTATATACCTTTTTCAATCATCAGTGTCCTTGCACAATCAACAATAGATTAGTTTCTTCCCTCAGCAATACCATTCTTTTGTGGTGTCCTCAGTGCTAACATTTACCTCTTAATTCCATTTTTATGACAAACAGTGTAAACTCATTAGATGTAAACTCACCTCCTATGTCAGATCTCAGACATTTCAGTTGTCTTTCTATTTCTTTCTCAACTCTAGCCTTGTACCACTTAAACATTTGAAATGCATCAGATTTTTCTTTTAAAAACATGACAGACATCGTTCTAGAATAATCATTCACAAATAAAATAAAATATATGTCTCCATAGTAACTTTGACTCCTCATGGGTCCACATAAATTAGTATGCACTAAATCCAAAATTCCTTGTGTAACATAAGTCTTGCTTGAGAAACTAGATTTAGTCATCTTACCCATTTGACATTCTTTGCATATAACATTTTCAGGTTTCTCTAATCTCAGTAGTCCTCTGACTCTTTTCTTTTTACTCACTTTGACTAAGTTGTCAAAATTAACATGACAAATCCTTTTGTGCCATAACCAAACATCTTTAACTTTAGCAAACAGACAAATCTTCATATAATTATCAAGAAAAATAAATTACCTTTAGATTGTTCGCCGGTAGAAATCAGACTCTCATTATTATCAAAAAAATTTACCTTTCCATGTTGAAATTCCAGTCACTGACCTATGTTATTTAGCTGTGCAACACTCAACAAATTATCCTTTAAGCCTTCTACCCAATAACTATCATCACATCTTGTGTTATTCAGTATAATTATAGAACCTTTTCCTTTCACAGGGTATGGAGCATCATTACCAAATCTAACAAATCCTCTAGCATGCTTCTCCAAGGAAATAAACTTAAGTGTTTTACAAGTCATGTGATGTGAACAACCACTATCTATAATCCATGTTTCATTCTTACTTACTTGTAATATTAGGGCTCTTGGTTCTTCTTTGTTTTCTCCATCAAAATTATCCTTAATAGCAACATACACAATTTCTTCACCATCATTGTCATCTGAATAATCATCACTTAGTTCTTCATTATCAATATGACAAGATTTATTTCCTTTGTTTTTGTAGTCTCTGAATCTCCCGAATCTGTTCTCTCTTTTAGCCTTATTTATGTTATCTTTCTTCTCCTCATTATATTTTTCAGGGCAGTTATATGTAATATGACCAATCTTGTTACAATTAAAACATTTCAAGGGTAACTTACCTCTTTATATACCTTTTCCTCTTTGTATTCTTCTAGCCAACAAAGCTTCAAAATATCTCTCATTCTCTTCATCTTTAGCATATAACTCTTCCAAACCACTCTGACAGTTATAAAATCTCTCACTAGCACAACTCACATATCCGTCACTAGCTCTAGAGTCCTTAGAACTTCCAATCTTCAAATATGACTTAAATGCAGACTCAATATTAGATGTATTAGGTAGACTATTATCAAAATCATTAATCTCAAATGCAACCATCTTACCAATAGTAGCATTAAGTGAAACATTCATCTGAGGAATGGATCTCAACTCTTGTATATCAGATACTTGAATAACATAACTCGATAGTAGGGTTCTCAACATTTTTCTTGTAACATCTTCTTCTATTATGGTTCCACCAGCTCCTCTGATAGAATTAACAATCTCCTTAAGTCTAGTGTTGTATTTTCCTTTGTTTTCTCCTTCTTTCATTCTCATTGAATCAAATTTACATCTCAAACTTTCTGCTTTTGCCTTCTGAACATGTTGATCTCCACCATAGGTAAAAATAAGCTTATCCCACATTTGTTTCACAGTAATAAATCCATCAAGTTCATCATATTGCTGGTCGGTAAGTGTAGCAACAATCTCAATCATGACTTGTGTGTGCTCTTACTTCTATCTTTTCTCATCAAGTGTCAAAGGTGCAGTCATAGGTGCAACATATGTTTCCCTCTTATACATCTTTAGATCTTAACTCAAGTCCTTATAAACTTAACACTTCAGAGTAACTAGCTATGATACCATTTGTTAGTCCACTGAGAGGGGGGTGAATCAAACAAAATCAAAATCAAATACTTAAAACTTAGCTCACTGATTCACTCAGTAGAGCTAAATATAGTAATGAATGACTCACCAAATAACTTAATAACTTAAACAACCATACATCTCATAATATGCAAATCAATCATTCAAACTCAGTTAACACCATATTTAACAAGGAAACCCAATAAGGTAAAAACCTTTGTGGGAATTGTGACCCACGATAAAAATGCACCCTTCTAAAGTACGCTCGGTTAAGAACTTATCATGTTAAAGATACAAACATATTTTCTAGATGTGGCCCTGTTAGGGGATTTACCTCAGATTTGTTAAGATCTTCACCCTATTAGGAGTGGCCTTGTTAGAAGTCTTTAAACATTCTTTTGTAATGTTTCTTGCTTCTAGGATTTACAAATAGGACTGTTAAATCCACTCAGTTAAGAGATCTTCTCTATTACAAATGCTAATAAGCAACAATATAGCTTTGATCTATAAATATAGAAACTACCTTTGCTTGGGTTAGGTCCTTTGTGCTCACTTTAATACTGGCATCACATACTCAATTTGTCTCTGCTCTAGACTATAGATTCTGCTCTTTCTGCTTCTCTGCTCTGCTTGGTAAATCTATTCTTCATCTTCTTTTTCTTCTCAATTCAACTCGCCATCATCTCTTCTCTCATTAGTTCTCATCCTTTATATAGATAAAAAAATTTCCTCTTAATCTTCATGCTTAGGTTTTTCATCTTTTACGCTCATTCGTTCGATCATCTTCTTCACAAATCTTAGCTCGGTAAACCATTTAACTTTTGCCTCGTAACTTGAACTTTTTCTTGGAACTCTAATAATCAGGTTTAACCGCTTAATCTTCTCCTTAGATCCTCTCATTGAATTTTCTTTCTCGTAGATCTTTTAACAAACTTCCTTTATCCTTATCAACATCTAGATCATCATATCTTTGTATTAAATTTGATCTTATCATCATTCTCGATCAATATCCTATACTCAATAACTTGCCTTGCAAATCGGTAACTATCTTTGTTTACTGCTCGGTGCCTAACACATTCTCGGTGCTCAGTAACTGAAACTAACTAACACAACTCTATACTGACTGACTCTATCTAGCTTGGTAGAGTAACTCTTTTCAGTCATAACTTAACTCTTTGCAATCTCTGACTTAATCAATCAAATGTACTAACTTGATAACATCAAATATATAAGAATGGAGAGGAGAGGAGGAGAGCGAGTGGCTGGAGGAAATTCAAATTCCCCTTTGGGCGGGAAACCTGCTGGAGGAGGATCATAGGCGAATCTAGGGGAAGGCAACAAGATTTCCAAGGGAGGTGAGAAGGATGCAGAAGGGGACAAAGACCCAGATCAGAATTGACCCCGAGAAGGTGGTAAAAGGGATTTTTTGAATCATGACATGAGCGGGAAAGAGGCCTTTGGAAATGAACAAAGATATTCCATGCCAGTGATTCAGAAAAAGGTAAAAGATGTAGCAGTGGAGGGCTCCACAAAAGAGAAAAGGGAGGACAATTCTCTATCGAGATTCCAAATCTGAGAAGATGCTCCAAAGGCAACGAAAGGTGACTGTAAGCTTCCTAAAGTTGCAAATGATGGTCAACCTTTATTTAAAAATACTGTAAATGGAAGTTGGACCTCTCTTTTTGGTGTGAAACCTACTGGGAAATCTTCTTTTCCCCTTGTTGACAACACGTCGAATCCTATGAAGGGAATATTTAGTATTTCCCTTCCTGATTCACTGGTTGATCACATAGTAGCTTCAATGAAAAATACGCTAATAGGAAAGTTTATGGGCCCAAGAGCTAATATTGATATAGTTAGGGTTTATGCTACAAGGAAATGGAGGCTAAAGGGTCAAGTTGACATAGCTGCCTTACCAAAAGGATTTTTTACTTTTGAGTTTTCCAGCTCTGAAGACCTCTCTGTTGTTCTGTGTGGGGGTCCTTGGATGTTTGGTAAATCATCCTTGGCTGTTCAGAAATGGGGGGAAAATCTTGACCTTAATATGGATATGTTCAAATTAGCCCCAGTGTGGGTTCAATTCCAGGGTCTTCCTCTGGAATATTGGCATGAAGATGTTTTTTCAGGATTGGCAAGCCTGTTTGGGGAGCTCTTATCAATTGACCCAATGACAGCTGCAAAGACTAGATTAGTATATGCAAGAATCTGTGTCAACATTAATCAAAAGACTGACCTCCCAAAATTTATTTCAATTAACTCCAAGCTGGGAACTCATATCCAAGTGGTTGAGTTTGAATCTATCCCCTTTGCCTGCTTCACCTGCAAAAAATCTGGGCATTGGGCAAAACAATGCCCTCTTAAACCTTCTGTTAAGCCTAAAAAGAAAGAATCGAGAGTTGTATGGAGAGAGAAAAATGGATCTTCTTCCTCTCTTCCAATCCCCCCAAAATTCTCAGAAGAGGAAAAATCAAAAGAAGACCAAACTGTTGAACTAATTAACCAGCCAGAGGAAGATATTATTCAGGTATTAGTCAATAAGGATTTATCCTAGATCCTGGAGCCATAGAACTCAAATACAACAGAAAAAGAGATAAAAGTGGATAATGACCCCATTCCTGCTTATCAAAGTCCTCTGGTCAGGAATAGGGAGAAGGAACCCTAGCCCCAAAATGTTCCTCAGGAAGTATGTATTGAAAAGGAGCCACAAGGCCCAATAATAGATCTGCAAAATGAGAATGGCTGCCTCTTTGATACAACTGGACTGGGAGTCATAGTTTTGGACAAATCGGAACCTTCCCCTTTTGTGATTGAGCAGGTGATCTCTATTGATAATGGAAATAGCAGCAAGTGTTGGTCTGAAGTCAGTG
>MU225193.1:3394875-3410998 GCA_018584345.1 Thuja plicata | reverse complement strand
GCCATGGGTGGTGATCTCAGAAGGGAAGAGCCCGCGGAATGCAAGTGGAAGCAGGATAAGGAAGTGTGGAGAATCTTGAAGAAAGGCCATGTTCATCGATATCTTCAGAGACTCCATGGTTTTGACATAGATGTATCCAAAGCCTTTGCTGATGGCTAGGATAAGGGCATGGTAAATCTTGCGGGCAAATCTTTTAGCCTCAGCCTCGAGGTTCTTTCTGATATTATTGGTCTCTCGCTGGATGGTTTGAAGTACTCAAAAGAGGTGAAGGTTGGCACCAAAGCTTATAATAAATTTCCTATTACTGATGAGGAGAGGGCTCTTCTAGTGAAAGGTAAGAAAGAATATGTTGATATGGATAATATTGATAAAATTTGGGGTTCTGTTATCAAAGTTATCATGGAATACTTTACTCTTGAGGGGAGATTCTCTAGGGTCTACAATTATCATTTTGCCCTAGTTAATCACTTCAGACATGATATCCGCATTTCTTTTCCCTATTTCTCCTTTGTTCGCTTAACCAGAGCATTACTGACTATAGAGTGAAGAATTTCCCTATCCTCCATGTTGGGCTTATTCGCCTAATAGCTGATTATGCTAGAGACCACATTCCCGACCCTATCCCTGCCCAGATTAAAAAAAGGAAGAATGTCGGATCTCTGTCAAAGAATCCTAAACCTAAGAAATCTTTTTTTCCCTCTGAGTCAACTTCCTCTAAGCCTCTGGAAGGGCCAAAGAATGATAAGCACCCTAGTGATGTCATTTCCTCTGTTCCTGATAAGAATGTCCTGGAACCCTCAGCTAGTCCTATCCTCCAGGAACCCGACGGTGTGAAGCTTTTTCCCCAGGATACTGAGACTGAGGTTGACAAGAATACTCAGATGGATTCTAATGTTGTGTGTAATCCCACTACCCAGACCCCTGAGGTGAAGGATTTGGAGGATCCTGAAATCAATAATGTCAAGGAAAGCCCTGAGGAAAGTCAAGAAAATATGAAAATTGGGGAAAAGCTCAACCCTGCTCTGGAGAGTATTAATACAGAAGGAAAAGAGAATACTGAGATTGAGGTTGAGGATGTTTTCAATAAATACAAAGAGACTAATACTAATCTTATTGATAGTAATGCAGACAACTTGGGGGACAACAGCTTTAGGGTTTTGGGAGAGGAAAATTTGGATTCTCACGATTCTCCCAGCTCTGAGAAAAAGAACAAGGAAGAAGATAGTGAGATAACTCTTCATGGTAGAAAACCCCAATATCTTCAAAGAGAAATCAGAAGGATGGATTCATAGGTCAGAAGAACTATCATCATGACCCCCCTTGAGATTGATAAAAATAAATCCATCTACAGTTATAATCTGGGCAAATGGGTGCAGAGTGATTTGGTTGAACTTAAGAACAGATGTATCAAATTGGAAAATAAGAACTCTATGATCAAGGATACTATGGCTATCTTTAGAAAGGAGTTTCCTCATAATGATAATGCCCGTGTGTTTGATTACAGTTCTGATATTGATGAAAAAATTAAAAAAGCAATCGAGATAGCTATGATACCTATCCAGAATAAAACAAGCGGGAATGAGGAAATGTTAAAACATTTGCTTAGTCTGGTGAACACAGGTATGAGGTCTACTCTGGAGAACTTGATTTATCTGAGTAAAATGTTGGAAGGAAACAAAGATACCATTGACCTTATTGACCCTACCCATCAGATGGGACTTGGCACTTGTACTAGGTCAAAGAAGCAGAAGGTTGATGATCAGGATGTTCAGAGGCTGAAAGACAATGTGAAGACCATGCAGACTTAGCTGGAGGAATCTGAGAGCATCTTGAAGACTTTGTCTTGACCTCAGTGCTGGTGGCTTTCTTTCTCTATTTCTCTTCTAGCATCTTTTTTTTTTTTGCTTTGTAGGTGCTTATTGTGTAATCTGGGAGTTGTCCCTTTGTAGCCTGCTCCTTTCCTTGGGGCAGCTTGTTGTTATTTGGGTTTTCATGCCTATCTCTCTTCTATTTTTTTAAAGGGTTTCAAGGTCCCTTCAAAACCTATTTTTACCGTAATCAAAAACATTACTTCATCATTGTTTGATCTATATTTGTCACCCATTTAACTTATCCTTCTTACGATATGGTAACTAAATATAAATTAGTAATCAATTGCTTGACATCAATGATAATATAACAACTAATATAACCATTTCTACAAACATGTATACCTATTATCACTCAGTCTTCATCATCTCCATAAGTTGATTAACAAGAAGAAAAGACAGGGAGAAGAGGAGAACAAAGCCAAAGAAATAGAGGTGGAATAAGTTTTAGGGGCAGAGGCACATTTGGTTGAGGGAAAATTTCCCAAAGGTCTGAGGATTCACATACCATAGAGGGTAGTGAAAAATCACAACATAGAGGTGGAATATTCAGAGGCTCATTTAGAGGAAGGAACAATGGAAGGGGTGATTTAGAAACCAAGGTAGAGGTTCCACTATTTTCATTGGCAAGTGTTATAACTACCACCAAGTGGGACATGATATGAGTATATTTCCTTAAAAAGATACTAGTTCACAATGGGAGAAAGGAGAACTCAACTAGTCTAGGAAGAAGATACCCAAAGTGTAACCTCGCCTATAAGCAAAGAAGGACTTGTCTCTGATGTTGAAAATTTGATGTTGAGAAGGAAATAATTGAAGGTCCCTCACTCCAAGGAGCCTCCTCCAAGAAAAATCCTCTTCGAAACCACTTGTAAGTCTCATGGTAAAATTTGTAAATTCATTGTGGATTCAGGGTCTAAAGATATTATAGTACTAATTGAAATGGTAGAGAATATTAATTTGAAAAGATTACCCCATGTGAATCCTTATAAAGTATCTTGGCTTAATAAAGGGAAACATGTATTGGTGGATGAACAAACATGGGTATACTTTGAGATAGGAGAGTATAGGGATATAGTTCTATGTGATATCTTTACTATGGATGCATGTCACTTATTGTTAGGACAACCATGGCAATATGATGTAAAATCAATCCATGATGGGGAGAAGAACTCCTCTATGATCACTAAAAATAAAAAGAAGTTTCAAATGGATCCACTCCCTGAACAAGGGGAAGGAAGTCATGTAGGTTCTAGTGTCATGTTGTTGAGTGGGAAGGAATTATTGGGGATGATGAAACCTTAGGGGAATCAGGGATATGTCATCATAGTCAAACCTAAAGAGGAACCTAAAGTAACACCAAAGGAGGAAGTACCACAGGAGGTGTAGGAGTTAATAGACTAGTACAAAGGCATAGTAGAAGAAGATATTCCATATTATTTGCCACCCATGAGAGATGTTAACCATCAGATAGATACTATGAGCTAACTTGCCCAATAAAGCTTCCTATAAGATGACACCAAGTCAAAATGAAGAAATTGCAAAACAAGTCCAAGAATTTCTAGATAAGGGGTTCATAAGGAAGAGCTTATGCCAAAGTGTTTTTCCCACTGTCTTAGTTCCTAAGAAATATGGAAAATGGAGGATGTGCACAGATTTGAGAGCCATCAACAAGATAATGATAAGATATAGGTTTCCAATGCCAAGAATAGAAGACCTAATGGGAAATTTGAGTAGAGCATATTACTTTTAAAAGGTGGATTTGAAATCAGGTTATCATCAAATAAGGATCAGACATGGTGATGAGTGGAAGAGTGCCTTGAAGATTAATGAAGGGATCTATGAGTGGTTGGTGATTCCCTTTGGGCTCACAAATGCACTAGCACATTCATGAGGATCATGAATTAAGTGTTGGCATAATTTATTGGTAAATTTATCATTGTATATCTTGATGACATTTTGATTTTTAGTAGGAGAAAAGAGGAGAATATCAGACATTTGGGCTTGGTATTGAAGAAGTTTCAGGAAGCAAAGTTGAGGATCAATCTTGAAAAATGTGAGTTTCTCAAAACAGAGCTTGTGTATCTTGGCTTTGTAGTTTCCCAAGGGTGTTTAAAATGGAAATCTCAAAAGTTGAGGCAATCCTTAATTGGAAAACTCCTAAGACAATAGAGGATGTTAGGAGCTTTCATGGTCTAGCCTCATTTTATAGGAAGTTTGTCAGAAATTTTAGTCATGTGTGTGCACCCATACTAGATACCATCAAAGGGGGAACCAAGTGTCATTTTAAGTAGACAAATGCTTCCAATAGAGGATTTGAGTTATTGAAACAAAGAGTGGATGAGTTACCTTCTCTAAAGATCCCTGGTTTTAGCCAATTGTTCACTATGGAGTGTGATGCAAGCCAATTACCCATAGGTGTAGTCTTGAGCCAGAATGGACATCCAGTGGCCTTCTTTTAAGAGAATTTGAATGAAGCCAAGAAAAATTATTCTACCTATAACCTAGATCTCTATTCCATGGTACAAGCCATAAAAAAATGGCATAATTATTTGATGCCCAAAGAGTTTGTAGTTTTCATAGATAACCATGCACTTAGTTACCTAAATGGACAAGACAAGTTGGACCAGAGACATGAATATCTCCAAGCATACACCTTTACCATCAAACACAAGAAGGGAACATCTAAAAAATTGGAAGATGCACTGAGTAGAAGGGTACTGAAAATCCAAGAAGTACAAATCTAAAGTATAGGAGTAAGGTAACTCAAGGATCTCTACAAAGGTGATAATGATTTTGGAGAAATTTATGTTATTTGTACTGATTTTACTAATGCCTGTCATGTTGCATATTCAGAGTGTATGGTGCAAGATGGTTTCATCTTAAAAGGAAACCTTCCTTGCATACCACAGTGATCCATTAGGGAGAATACAATCAAGGAAAAGCACCAAGGCAGTTTGGGAGGACATTTTGGGATTGACAAGACCTTGGAGTAGGTTACAAGGTTTTACTGTTGGCAAAAACTTCCAACAGAGGTAAGGAAGTTTGTAGAGCAATGTGTTATTTGTCAGAGAGCTAATGGCACTTCTAGAAATGTAGGGTTATACTAACTGTTGGTTATACCTCAAAGGCCATGGGAATGTTTAAGCATGGACTTTGTCCTAGGTTTGCCAAGGACACCAAGGGGGTTTGATAGTGTCTATGTTGTAGTAGACAAATTTAGCAAGATGGTACATTTTGTGCATTGTAGAAGCACTAATGATGCCTCATATATAGCAGCACATTTTTTTTCAAAATGATAGTAATGATCTGTGGTTTACCCCTCAACATAGTCAGTGATAAGGACACTAAGTTTGTGAGTCATTTTTGGCGAACCCTTTGGAAGAAACTTGGGACTCAAGTGTCATTATCTTCTGCATATCATCCCCAATCTAATGGTAAAACTAAAGTAGTGAATGAGTCATTGGGAAATCTATTAAGGTGCCTCAGAAAACAACATAGCCAAGCATGGGATTTGATCATTGGGCAGGCAGAATATGCCTATAATGATTTAGTGAATAGAAGTACAAGCAGGAGTCTGTTTGAAATTGTATATGGTTGACATCCTAGAGGTGTAATGGAATTGAGAGACCTCAATTCATTGGCTCCTAGAAATACACAAGGGGACAAATTTGTAGAGAATGTGAAAGAGATACATGCACATGTGAGGAAAACTCTGCAAGAAAGTTCAGAAAAGTATAAATCTCGTGTTGATAAGACCAGAAGGGATGTTCAATTCAAGGTAGGTGACTTGGTTATGGATGACTTGAGGAAAGAGAGATTACCTAAGGGGAAACCTAGTAAACTCTTAATGAAGAAGATAGGACCTCTTAAGTTGTTCACAAATATGCTACTAATGCCTATGAAGTGTAATTATCAGCCAATCTTGGAATTTCACCCATCTTCAATGTCAGTGATCTATACCCCTACAAAGGTACTCAGCCATACCAAAGTCCTAATGAAGTCACAGAAGTAGGTGTCAACCTGTGAAGTTGGAGATTATTCTTGATTCCAAAGTCATTAAGAATAAAATAAAAGGAGTCTACAGAGAGTATTTGGTAAAGTGAGCAGGGTTACCACAATCAGATTTTATGTGGATGAAAGAGTTAGCAATCTTGCAGCATGGTACAACTGTCCAAGACCTTCTAGCTCAAGAGACTTGAGTTTTCTCCTACCCCAAGAGTATGGTGTAGGGGCATACATGGTTCATGAGCTACAATCATGTTTGTTAAGTTTTTAAGGAAATCTAATAATGTCATGTAAGCCTTAAGGAAATTTGGTATAGTTTGGTGTTGGATGACCTATAAGGTCCATCATTTTTGTTGTGTTATGAAATAAGTCACAGGGTAATGTTATAAGCCCTAGTGCAGTCCTGCCTGGTCATATCATGTCCAAGGTCCAGGAGGTCACGTAAGATGTTTAGGGGTTATTTTGAAGTGCATAGTGTAGGTGGGAATCTCATCAATTTCAAAATCTTGTTCAAATTTGAAAAGTTGTAAAAGATGTAAAAGTTGCAAAAGTTGCACTTTGCAACATTTTGTGAGCAACTTTTCCAAAATTATACTCGATGGTTCCATGGGTTGTTGTAGGTGGTTTTAACTACTCCAAGGGATTTTAAGAGGCCTTGGAACTGATTTGCAGAGTTTTTAGATAGTTTTTGAATGAAAGATAAGTTTTTGCTCCACTGTTACTATGTTTTTCCTTGTTAATTTGTTGTTTTCAAGTAGTGTACAAATTGGTAGAAGTACTTTCAGAGCATGGTAGTGTAATATGTTCTTTTAAATTTACTTTTAATTTGATTTAGAGTACTGAAGAATTCGTATGTAGGAGTTGTGTTAGTTTGATTCCAAATGGGTCTATAAATCATTCAACAGAGGGTTTGCATGCAAAAGGCCCTAAATTCTGACATTCCTCCATGGGAACATGGTAAATATTTGGGGAATGTTAGAATAGGTTGTATTTTAGTATATTTTTTAGGTTTTAGAGTTGTGGAAGTAGAAACACCATTTTTCCCATGAAGCCCTAGGCTTGGCATGAGAAATGTGACAAGCCTAATGAGAGGAAATGGTGAATAGAATATACAAATTTAGGTGTGTGGGAATGATAGATGTGA
The DNA here is from genome assembly GCA_018584345.1 of Thuja plicata. Lineage (NCBI taxonomy): Eukaryota > Viridiplantae > Streptophyta > Pinopsida > Cupressales > Cupressaceae > Thuja > Thuja plicata. The sequence goes on along the minus strand of MU225193.1, from coordinate 3,403,978 downwards.
AAGGAAGGAATATATAAGGTTATAAAGACCTAATCCAAGTTTTGGTGGATTTCTCCTTTAGATCTCTGACATAGACTGGTTAAGACCTAGGAAGACCTAATTTGGACACCTATGAGTTGACCTAACCAAACAAGGAACCCATAACCCATTTTGAAATATTTCAAGAAGGATGATAAAGGGTATCCAAAACTAGCAATACATGTTAGGTTTATTTTGGAAGTTTGAGAAAGATACCCCAAAAACTCATGAAGTAGGGCTAATGCAATTAGGTCTCTATTAGGCCTATTTCCTACAAGGTCGGATTGTGGAATTCTTGGAGTAGAAACAAATGAAATAGGAGCATGAGATACAATAGAATTAAGGTGGATCATATCCACACATGGCCTACTAAAAGTCAAAGGGAAGATCCTAAGTGCAAGGGTTTGGATGCTTGATAGAGGAAGTGAAGGAAAAGGCTCTTGGAGAGGGAGATTGGATCTCCTAGTGAAGTGAGGATTATTTTGGGAAGAAAGGCCTTAGGAGGAGCCCTAAGAAAATTCCTTGAACACCTTGGGAAGGTGGAGAAGGAGAATTAAAGAAAGAACCATTGGATGGTTCATAGAGCCTAGAAGACAACTTAGGAAGACAAATTGATTCAAGACCCAAGACTCACTGCATCAATTCTCTGGGCAAAGCACAAATTGGAGAAATAAAAGGTATGGCTGGAGGAGTTGTTGTGATCAATTAGATTTTCTTAGTTTTTTTTGTTTAAATCATCTATTTTGTCATTGGGCATTTCAAACTATAGGCTCTAGTGAGTTGTTAATTGGTTTTAGAATAATGTCATACACAACTATCCTTTATTAGTTTTATAGTAATTAATAATAAGTTATTTTATGAATAGTGGTGTTTAAGGGCCCCTTAAACATTTAAGAAGGTAGATGTAGAACAATGAATGGATGTATTATGGTGAATAATTTAGGTTTCAAGTGATAAAATGTTGATATATTGTATGGTAGAAAATGTTGTTTGAATGAAATACAATGTCTATTTTCTTTAGCAGTGAGCCTATGTTTGCAAGTTCGGAGAAGTTTGCTCCTATTTGTATACATTGTTCTATTGAAAATGATCCTTTGGTTGGAAGTCAATCATTTATCATGGCTTGTGTGGGACACCATGTACCTATTAATTCATAAATAAAGAAATGAATTTCTGATGCAAAATTTGTGTATTTTTTTGTTGTTGTAAATCATTTGCATAATAGATTTGAAATATACTAGATATCATTTCTTGCTTGTAAATAATACTTAACATATTTAAATATGTACCTTTCATCTTTAGTTGTAAATGTTGTTCCAGGTCTACCTGATTGAGTTGTAAGCAAAATTAGATAACAAGTTGTTTTGAATGTTGTAAATCTCGTCGCCTTGAAATGCAGTGTTATTTCGATAACCTTTTCCTGATATTTGTTGCATTGTAATAAATATTAAGTGAAGTTAGTGTGTTCTACATCTTAGTGTATTCAAATAGAATGTATGTATTCTATTGAGTTTCAATTTAATGTTTGGAATTATTAGTTACTTTTTGCCCTTCCTAATTTAGTAGTTTGAAACTTGTAACCTTTTGCCGAAATCTATTATATTGTTTAAGAATGTAATATGCAGACAATGTTATAAATATTCTAGGATTGGAATATCCAACAGTTATAGTGTGTGTGTTCTGAGTCTTGTTGTGTTCAAGTAGAATTTTTGTATATTCTTTGTATTATATCATAGAGATTGAATTATTTCATATGATTATTGGATGGTTTAGTATAGTTTTGTTCTCAGTGATTGTTAATGCAAGTGCAGTTATAGTAAACATTTGGTGAATTTTACAAACCCGTTACCTATTAATATAAGAAATATTCATTGTTAAAGGATTACAGGTGTTGTTTGGTATTACTTTAGGGTATGATTAGTAAATTTTCGTGCATGCTATTTCCAAAGTTTGAAATTTAACTTTTTTTTTATCTTGAAAAAGTCATTGAGGTTTGAAATTAAAAAAAATTTATGTTCAAAAAGTTACACATTTGCCAATTATGCCTCTCCTACGTGCTTTTAACATATGTAGTAATTGAGCCCTTGTAGTCAGTGAATTCAATGATATTAGAAAGCATTTATTGTTGTCAATGACAGTTTTCAATTGTATAAAAATCAAGTTGTAGTCACTGAATTTGATCTTATATTAGAACATTTTTACCTTGTTGATATTGAACAAAGCTCAAGTCATTGTAGCAGGTGAATTGGAGGATTTTAAGGTTCATGTCTTCTTCAAAATTTGCCAATAATAAGAATGTTAGTTCTGTTTTCTCAAATTTTGCGATTGGTCGACTGTGTTTGATCCAAGACCAATTGTTTTTAGGTAAGTGTGATATGTCAGAATTCCATTAACTGCACTATTCTTCAAGTTGGAGAGTTAATGGAATTTTCATTGCACATCTTGTAAGTTTACTTTTGTTATATTTGGGAAGTTGCAAGAACAAGCATTTCTCCATCTTTATCAAAATTTTATTTTGTAAATGTCTCCATTTCCAAGGAGGTTGTAAGTACATTAACTATTTCATCATTAAGTGGAGGAACACGTGGCATTTTATTAGCATGGTTTTCAAAAGAGAGATGGTCTTTTCGCCATCAATTTTAAACAAATTTAATATCACCTAGTTAAAATGGATTTTTTCTTTGTTAAAACCATTTTCGTTCCATAGAATTATCCATGGAGTTTGCAATGTTTTGATAGGGAAGGACAAGTTCATCTTGATATCTAGAAAAATAGGTTGGGTTTAAGTTTATTTACTTTGTCATTTCTTTCTAGCTTTATAAGTGAATGTGAATGTTCATTACTAGAAAGGGAAAAATCTTCTCCTCCATGACTCTCTATCATTAATTTTGTGCATTTTTCTTGCCTTACCTACTTCTTATCCGCTACAATTATTGAATTTATTATTTGTTGCTTTGTAAATTTAGAGGCCTTTTCACAATTTTCAAAATGTTGCCTCATATACAGAATGGTGAAGGTCATTATAGTTATGGAGTTTGGTGATGTGAGCCTCATAGATATTCTTGCAAGAATGAAAATGGAAGGCATGTCATCGATAAGGCAGAAAATTATTGAAAGTGACTTTGTTAAGGTTGGAGGTTTTCCACATGTTGTTCCTTGTTGTGAGTTAGTGTTGTCTTGTGCCAACCATTATGACTCTAACTCACATGAAATCAGAGCCATCGATAATTTTTTCATTGTGAAGATTGACGTGAAAATTGTTTCCCAAATACTCCAGTTGCCTGAAAGGGAACAATTCAAGAATATATCAATAGCGATTGGTTGGAAATTTTTCTCTGATAGGAAGGATTGATGTTCAAGATATATTGACAAAACTTGGTTGAAAAAGCAAAAGAAGGGTAAATCTCAACTGCCTTCATTCCTCAAAAGAAAACATTTCAAAGAGAAAATTACAGACATTATTGTATTGTTACATAGGGTCATTGGCAGTGAAGATTGTAAACAATTTTATTTTTGGATGTATCAATTTATATTAACAATTTGTGATGAAAAAAAATACATAGATTGGGCAAAAATTATATGTGATTGTTTGAATGACCAGTTGGATGCTTGCAAATGATTAGGTTCCTTTTAAATGTGGTCTTTAATCATTTACATCCTTGTTAGTGTCTAGAGAGTGTGGCCTTGTTTGTAGGTCATGAATTCATTATCTGGTGACAAACTTGTATATGAATACTTCCCCCAATTACAGAAGTGAATAGAACATAAAAGTTTGACTTTGTTAACGATGCTTTCCTCTTGATTATGATAAAGAAGATAGAAGGATTTCTGGAGTAGTGGATTTATCCAGAACCTTCTACTATGATAAAGGAGTATAGAAGTCATTTTATCCAATTTGATAGCTTTACTTATTTGAATATTGGGGGTTATGTAAATGCCCCAATGAAATTTGCCCAAATACGATTTGAATTATTTTGTATTGCTAAAAAATTTCGTTAGATGGAAAATATTAATGTGAAATATACTGAGATTAAAAAGAAAGGGTTATCCTTTCCTATTTCTCTTTCATAATTTACATGTAAGATCAACGAAGGTGCTAGAAGTGCCAAAAATATTTTGGTAGAATTTCATTTTAAGTCATGGTTTCCTAGAGCACATTTTGACAACAAGGGTTATTTTAAAACTTATTCTTATGGATAAAGTCTATATCAACATCGACCTAATGGGACCAACAGATACCTAATGAGGTTAACAATGGATCAAGTTAGGAATTTTTAGCTACCATTGTTTATCCCCGAATACTTTCTTGATGCTGCTTCAAAATTATATGAAGAATGTTATCCTGATGTTGGTGCAGGTTCTTCTCTATTGTTTGAATTTTCTAGTGATTGGAATACATACATTGAAAATAAGAGTTTGTGTGTAATAGAGAGAAGAAATAAATGGATTGAAATGAAAACAAATCAGCATTTTGCGTCATCTTCCTCTCACGCTCCAATTAATAAATAGGGGATTTCTATCGAGCTCAATATCTCAAAATGACCAGTGACATTGACATGTGTTATTCAAAAAATGATTTCACACTCAGGTGGAAATGGAGATCAACCTAAGAATCATGTGAAGTTTAAGGTGCCTTGTAAATAAGACACACAAACACCATCAATAATAGATATTGATGAAAGAGGTAGAGCCTTTGGTTTTCCATTACGCCAAAATTTGTTGAATGTGTTAGGATTGAGTAATGCTGAGAGGGGGGATGAATCAGTATTACAACACTTTAAATTAAACTTAAACCAATTCCAAATAAACCATAAGATTGCTGAAATGAAAAGAACATAAGAAAATAACACACAACTCATAACACCATTATTTGTTGTTGAGGAAACCCTGGCCAAGGGAAAACCCCAGTGGGGATGGTACTCACAAGCAAGAACTAAAGTATAATGTCCCTGTTAGGACCCCTAGCCCTGTTAGGAGCTGAGTATTACATAGTACATTTCCTTTTTAAAGCAATATCAACCATGCTAAAGGTATACAAAACCCTATTAGGGGTACACTAAGCTTACAGCTCTTACAACCAATACTTTTGTTACAAAGTGTTCTCAGTAATGAACAAAAATAAGCATCTACAATGCTTAGATAGTTCCAGTTGTAGTTCTCAATAATATCTGTCAACCTCAGATCTCACATCTACCATCAATCATCTTTAACATCTCTTTCACATCTTTGCTTTACAAAATGTTCTTCATATATATGTGTTACATCATTTATTCGGTTCTCAGATACAATAGAATATTAAATAAATACTTATAAAAAAATTAAATACAATGTTGACAATCTTGTACTACCAAAGTATAGGTAATTCATAATGACAATCTAACTTAGCACGTTTGGATTCTATCTCACACTCCCTCAATCATCGTGACTATTCAACTACTTTGTTTCACTATTCCACTATCTTCGTATGTCTTCAAAATACTCTAACTCTCTGCGATCAAAACCAAAGCATAATTGACCTTAAATAAAGGTCAAACATATCCCAAAGTGTCTTCCTTTAATCTCACAAGTCATCAACTATCATATAAGATCTTTGTTGTCCAAAACAATATTGTTATACTCTGTACTTTTATTTCTATACTTAGTCAATTTCAAGACTGTCTCTCCAAAATTGTAATTAACTCCAAGTGATCATTATATCAGATGTGTTGCCATAAATGACAAGCCTCATGTGTCACATAACACTCCAAAAACATCACTTGCCAACAATCTCTCCCTTTGGCATTGATGGCAACACTTAGCAAAAAATGACTAAGTGTCCCAACTAACTATTCTCTTTTTCTCTTTTTTCTTCTTTTCTCATTTTTCTTCTCTTCTCCCCCTTTGACAACAATGAAAAAGGTGTACCTCATGTGTCACATAACACTCCAAAAACATCACTTGCCAACAATCTCTCCCTTTGGCATTGATGGCAACACTTAGCAAAAAATGACTAAGTGTCCCAACTAACTGTTCTCTTTTTCTCTTTTTTCTACTTTTCTCATTTTTCTTCTCTTCTCCCCCTTTGACAACAATGAAAAAGGTGTACCCAAAATTTTTAAAAAAAATGTAGAATTCAGTGCTTGCTCACCAGTTTAAGAACATCTTGAAAGGAATCTTTCAAGATCTTCACTTTTGCATTTCATGACTCTATCAACAACTCGCTAACATGTATTAGTCCATTCAATGCATGGGATGAAGTATCTATAGCTTTTAAATCCTTTGGCATAGAATTTGTCAATGAATATGCAGTCTTCTCCATATAAGATAGATGAACTTCAAGAATTGATAGCTTGGGAGTGATTAGACTCTTCAACAATCCAAATCTTGTCATTACTCTCCATTTTTCTATATCCAAGACATTCAACTTATCAAAAATATTTGATACCTCTCTGTCCATCTCCAATATAGATTGTGAGGAGGTCTCATGACTATCCATCATGCTATCCAGATTAGCCTTGTCCTTCACAATAATGTATTCAATATTCTGAATGTGTTTGATAGGGTTCATACAATAGTTGTATAACATCCTTCCATGTGTGACACGACTTTTGGCCTTTGATGTAGCTAATCTTAGAATTCCCAAGTCCCATGAAATAGACTAGCATAGTTCCTTCAACTTCTTCTCTAGATAACTTTTCTCTGCCTTCTCTTCAGCGATGTTCACTAAGAAATCATAGTGAATATCAAAATCATCTAGTGCCATATTAATATTCTCTGCATTATCTCTTCCTTAAAAAGCAATAGGTACTGGAAGTAGTTTATTCACAGTGTAAACTGCTCTAGTAATTACCTTAGCCTTTTTGCTCCTTTCTTCTCATATCTTTCTTTTGCCTTTGTGAATGCGATAAAGGATAGTCTCATCCATTCATCCTCCTCCATATTTTCAACATTTGTGCTTATAGACTTGTCCTTTCTTTCCAACAATAGAATAGTGGATGTGTCAATTTCATGTTTTACTTCAACTCTTGCCTCTTCTCCTTTCGTTGTAATTATCTCTTCTTTCTGTTTAGATTATTCTTTCTGTTCTTCCTCTTATTGTTCTTCCTCTTCGTTTTCCACTATATTATCAATGTTTCCTTCGAATGGGTCTGTTTCATCAAGTGAACTGTCAAGGGTCACAGGTGTTGGAAATATTGCTACAATGTAGAAAATTGTTATTTTGTCATTGATGTCAAACCTTAACTGGTGAGACTATTGTTGTATGTTTGAGTACCTTATCCATTGATTGACGAAGATTTGAAAAGAATGGGGTAACAAGAAGACCAAAGAAATGGTTGAGTTATGAGTATACACCAGGGTACTTGATCATTTGGCACTTTGGCAAAGTGATACGTTGTTTATCTATCACTGACAATTCACTGGAAGGTCAATGCTGAGCAAAGCAAAGTCGATGCCGAGAAAAGTGAAAGATGATGCCGAGCAAAGTGAAAGATGATGCTGAGAAAAGAAAAGATGATGCCGAGCAAAGCAAAGATGATGTCGAGCGCTAGTGAAATGTCGAGGGAGACAGAGAAAGCCGAGTGACAGTATTTTGTTTATTGATGAGATTTGAGATCTATGACCGACACAGTTGATTTCATTGGGATATGCATTATTAATTAAGATTGGTCCACATTCATTTAATGCATAGGAAACCATTATTAGCACATGGATTCAATGTCTAATTAATCACTATATTAGAGAAGTAAATTAAATGTAATGATGGAAATATCTGTTGGATCTAACCTAACCTAAGATCTACAATCTTGATTAAGCGGAAAAAGATTTATCTAACCTAGATGAAGAGGTATAATATAACCCATTGTGGTTATTGATATAGTATCCAAGTGGAAGGAGAAGTTGAATGCAAAAGTATTGCATGGTTAATTGACTGATTGGCAAGACCTAGCAAAGAAGGCTAAGCAGAGAAGTAGAGAGAGATTGCTTGATGGATTTCCAAGAAGATCTAAAGTTTGAGATGTAAATGGAGGCTACTCAGTGAATTAGCATTAAGAGCTGAAACTGGCTCTGGATTTGCAAAGTAAGTTGTATGCATTAGATCACACCTGTTGATTACTTTCTAACCATTGTATCAGTTAAAATCCTTTAACCAGGTTGACCTAATAGTCATTGTATAAATCCTTTGAATAAGGTGACATTCATATTGGAATGTTCTAAGTCCTCTAACAAGGCCACTCTTGACAGGGTGATTAAATCCTTTAACCAGGTCACATTTGATAGTGTGTTTTGTAACCTTTAATGGGGTTGGCTCCTCACAGGGCATCACTTCAGGAGAGTGAAATTTTGGTAGCATGTTACTGGTGGTTTTTCCCATATTGGGTTTCCATGTTAAATCATGGTGTCAAAATGTGTGAACATTATTGTTGTGTTTTACTGTTAAGATTCTGCAAGCTTATTTCATTAGTACAGTAAACTGCACACTTTTGTTGTTTATTGCTGCCGAGCAGATCTGAGTAGTTGAAGTTGGTTTAAAGTTTTATATGGGCACATCAAGACTGTAGGATTTGAGAAATACAAATCCATAGAATGCCAAGAATACCTGCATGCAAATAACCTGTTACAAGAGAGAAGCAGAAGGAGGAAAAATCAGAACTCAGAAGTTACTCAAAAATGTGAGAGCAAAATTATAATCTGAATTAATGAAAAAAGAATTACAAGGTTCAACCTATAAAGGTGAACAAAACCCTAAAGCCTAAAAAAGCTAGGTTGCACATTAATAATTAATAAAAGAATTAATTATTAATGCACCTAAGAGAAAGCTTAAGCACTAAAGAGTAATAACTTAATTAATTAAATCAACATGATTTAATTAATAAGCAAACTAATGATTACTCTAAGACCCCCCCTTAAGCTAAGCGCAGGGGGTAAGCTAACCTAGCATAGCTATGAAAGCAGGAAATGGGTCCCGGCAGTAAGGCCTGATTAGGTACCCAATACAAGGAAATCTCTGTAAACCGGAGACAAAGAAGAAAACCCAGTGGGAAAAACCCCTCTCCAAAAAGAGATAGAAAAAAGAAGAAAATAAATGGCTCAAGAGACTCTCTCA
>MU225193.1:3373266-3392699 GCA_018584345.1 Thuja plicata | reverse complement strand
CCCCCCCCCCTCTCAGTTATTCTAAATTCATCCTAACAACAGGCACACGAGAAACAAAGAAATATAGTTGCATGTTAGTACTCACTTCGCTTCTCTCAACATTTGCCTCAACTGACGTAGAGCTCTATCCAATTCCTATAGGTGTAGGCATAGTAGGTTTAGGAGGTGAATTTTTCTCATGAATATTTCTCATAAGTATCTGATATAATGCCTTTTGAGTATCCTTATGACTTTATCATATTTTCTACCCATAATTTTCACTAATCTTGCTTTAGTTCTCAACAAAGGTTTGAGTTCATCAAGTACTCTCTCTCTCTCTCTCTCTCTCTCTCTCTCTCTCTCTCTCATACAGAAACAACTAGCAACATATTCTCAATAGCTTGGCTCCTAATTGCCTCATCTTCTATATGTGCAAGTTGTTTTATAATTTCTAGGTATACTACCGTCTATCTCTAATAGGTTCTTCTTGAAAACAATTAAATGATTAATCACTACGTCTTCAATAACTAGTTTGTGAGATACCTCATACCTGTCATATTATTTATCCAACGAAACAAGCTTCCCTTCCTCAATATTTCTTTTCTCTAGCAGCTTCATAGCCACCTTCCATAGTTGTCTTACATTGGTGGTCTCTTTTTCAACTTTCTTTTCTTCTTCTTTTGTCCTTTGTTTCTTAGGAGGCGAGTCCAGTTTAGTGGACCTTGTGTTTCTCTGAGGTACAAGCTTTGTTGTCTCTTCTTGCAATGTATTCTATGGTGGTGGGGATGTAGATACATCTATCATGGTAGAAAGTGGACTAACTACCTGCTCAACTTCTGGAGGTAGAAGGGTTGCAGTAGCAGTGCTTGCCAACCCAGAAGATCTTTCTGTTATCTTCTTCCTCACATATTTCATTTCCTCTTTAGTTATTCTAGCCTTAGCTTCCATTTCATCAACTATTTTCTCTATCTTTCTCTTCCTTATACCTCTAAACTATTATTCTCTAACTTTAGTTAATTTATCTTGATATGTGCCCCATCTCTCCTCAAATGAATCAAATTCAAATGCCAAAACATGTTCTATTTGCATAACCCGAACTTTTGAACTGACTTCATAGCCCATAGGGTAACACCATTTCTTCCTTGGTACAACTTCCTCAAAAAACACACAATCAGTTTCAACCATGAAACAGATTGTATCCTTGTATCTCTCAACTAGCTCTTCAAGAATTCTGAGTCTTTCTTTCATTTGCCTCTGTAGAATTTTGGTCATCCCAAATAGTTCTCCATCCACCCATGTGTTGTTTTGTCTTCTATAACTCTGTGATATCTGAATACCAATGGGTATGCTATCTCCATGCTCTAGGGTGCATTCCATGGAACTTATGCTCAACATGGATATACATGTGAAGTAGAAGTGAGCCAAATCTAAAAGCCTTAGATTTATGCTTCTTGATTAAATTCACATTCTAAAGAAATTTTTGTGCCATAACCTCACATAGATTGAATGTTGTGTTTTCCTTTACCATCATCACCTATCATTTGTTCTATTTTGGTAGCAATCTCATCATCTCCCAATATCTCATATGTGCAATGTATGTATGCCCTAATATCTTCTATGTGTAGGACATCGTATGGTGTTTGGGAAAAGGCTCCTTCAGGGTCATCCTCACAAGACTTAAAGGAATGTTTCTTGAATTTATATCTAGGTCTATTCATAACATCATAAATCAATGGTGCATCCATAACTTTTGCTTGAGTAGATAGTCTAAATACCTTAAAAATGTTGAATTTCAAACTTTTGCTTCAATCAATCATGCAAAGTGGCTGCTTGGTAGTCTGATACACTCTAAACTCTGCTTTCTTTGGTTGTTGCTCTTCAAATGGTGAAGAAATAAGTAACTTTGATGTCTTTTATTCATCACTAAGTGAAAAATGCACTTTACCCAATAAACTCAACTTCACACACTGTCCAGTCAAACACAAATCTCGCGACCACGAAATATGAATCTTCAGATGTTGTGATCATAGATATAGGTTCCATAATGTCTGCATACACTATAACCAAGCTCACATGAGCTTACTCCTCAGAATCAGGGGCTAGATATAATATGGTGTCTTCGTCCAATGCTCCCCCTAAGGTCATGTTAGGCCATTTAGGTTGATTCAACTTTGTTAGCATCAGGCAAAGATTCAGTAGCATCTACTGTCTCTCCCTGAACCGATACCTCATTAGACTCTTTGACTTTCCATACCTGACCACTGTTTTCATCTTCTGCTTTCTTGAAACAACTATCAAATTCACTTCTGTAATTTGCAAGACTCTTACCAGTATCATTGTCATTCTTCTTAGTATCCATAGGAGGTGGTACTCTTTTGTTGTCTTCTCTATTGCACCTACAAAACTTTGCTATATGCCCTATATTGTTACATTTGTAGCATATAGGAGGTGATCTATTCTTATTTACCTGTAACTTACAAAAACTTGTGATGTGCCCAAGGTTATTACATTTGTAATATGTGGTTTTATTCGCTGACTCCTTCCTAATGTTATCTTGTCTGTATCTAGATTGATCAGGTTTCCTACATCCTGCTTTCTTGTGCCCATATGCATGAAAATTAAAGCAATAACCAGAAAAAGATTTGAAAGGGGATTTACCTCTACAATCTCTCTTCATGTGTCCAACCTTGTTGCATCCAAAACATCTACCTCTGAAAGGTCTGATATGTTCTTTAGGTTCTTCGAGAGTAGGTTTTTCTCCATCAATCTTCGCATCAAATTTTTTCTTCTTGATTCCTGGAACATTCAACTTCATTGAAGCCAACACCAGGCATGTCTCCTTTAGGTTCTTGTCTTTCTCTTTATTCATCGATCAAGTCACTGCTCATGTGAAGTCTCTCAATATGCTTCTTTGTCTCAATAAGTTCACCTTTAATAATTTGATTATATTTCTCCAATTCCAGATACTTGTTCTTGTACTGATCAAGTTCAGTCTTCATTTGTCCCATCAGAATATTAGTATCCTTCAAAGCTTCTTCAATTTTGTTTTTAGCATCCTTTTCTTGTCAAATCTCTTTAGCCATCATTTCATGATTAAGCTTTAAAGTATCAATCTCTTGTTCAAGTTGTTTTATCTGATCTGAATTATCATTGTCTGAATCCTCTTTTATCTGAACCATAAGATCCTGTCTCTGAATTCTCGAAAGTTCAAGTTGATATTTTAGTTTCTTAATGAATCCCTCAGCTCTTCTCAATTTGAATCTCAAGTCATCATTCTCTATTTTTGCTTTGTCAAGGTCTTCAAGTGTTTCTTCCAAGCTTTCAGAATCCATCTTGATCTCCCTTAAGTTGTCAAGCTTTCTCTCCAAGGGCTAATAGCTCTGATACAAATTGTTAGGATTGAGTAATACTGATTTACCCCCCCTCTTAGTATTACTCAATCCTAACATAATGTAGCCAGTCCTAATAACAAGGCACTTATTTTTAATCAACTTGATGGAGATAATATTTCAAATACTTTTTTTGATGCTTCTAATCTATGTCTTCTTGGTGATACAACACTTAAGTATTCTATCATTATGCAGTCAAATATTGTTAATGGTAATGCTATAGTGTGCTCTGAAAGTGCTTCTCCTTCTTGGAAAAAAATGGTTGTCCAAAAGAAGAGAAGATATATGCCTAATGTTCATATTGAAATGGAAACTATGACCAAGTTTCTATAAGAGACCTTGAAGCCCAAGAAAAATAGGAGAATGTCAAGGATGATTGTCGATCGAAATATAGACCACGGGTTCTTGGAAATAGAAAATCCTCTCGCAAACAAATATGAGCATGAAATGATGAAGCAAGATTTCAATGTGAGTAGAATCGACATGGGGCCTACAACTTCAGAAGGTGATGTCTATCACATCGATGCCTCGGTGAGTGTTCTATGTAACAGGGTAAAAGCATAGGAACAAAAAATCTCAAAGCTTGAGATCCACCTAAATGTTGTCCTTTCCCTCATTCAAACCTTTTCGAAAGATAATTAGTTAGCTCTTCAAAATCTGACTGTTTCCATTCAAGGCTTAGATTTTAATAAATTAAAAGAGATGAAAAGATGCCAAGTTGTGACAAGAACAATTGATAAATCAGTGGAAAAATGAACTACTGATGGGTTATTGTGCATTGAAGAGGCTATGAGAGTGAACATGCAATTATAAGGAAAGATGAGTACTCTAATTGTTGATGTAGTGAATGTGACAAAGGAGAGGGAAATTTTAACAACTATTTTAGCAGATTTACAAGAATTTTTCAAAATGCATTCACCAGTCATGATTGCAAAAGGAATCACCAACAACACTGATGAAAATAAAACTATTTTGTGGACAAACTTTGTCGAACGAAAAATTTCCCTACTTACCAATTTGGAGAGTGAGATACAGTCGACCGTTGATAATTACCATTTAAAGTTGGGTAATTTGAAATTCAACCTTAATGTGTTAGGGGTGGATATATTTGAAGGAGAGGAAGAAAAAATGATAAGCATTGGGGAGGTCCATGAAAATTCCAATCTAATCTTCGTGAACAATTATTTCCTCAAGATATCCTAATTAGTGAAGCCTTCCAAATATCTGCCAACATCATATCTCACCTTAATTCTTTGCAAAGTGATCTTGATCGTATAAGTGAGAGCATATAGGGCAGCAAGCGGACGCGACGGGGAATGAAAGAGGAGAGAAAAGTCATCTAGTAGAAGAACGTGCTACTGTTGATGGTCTACTTATTATTAATTAATTTTAATCCTTGTATTTACATGCTTTATTTATATGGTTGGAAGCAAGAGTACTTTTGGCTTTGGAGAGCCTTCTAATTAATTTCTTGTAAACTTTTAATTTTTGAACAAAAATAGTTGTTTTCCACAACCCGTTAAATTATCACGAATTTCTATTATTATATTCAATAGATATGTGATATAGATGTTCTTTTCTATTTTCATGTTTTTTTATGGAATACAATTTAATCAAATATTGTAGTGATTGAGTTTTGGCTTTTGGTTTTGTCCATTGTGTTTGCTTCTTATATTTTTGTGACTAGCATTAAGTATTTTTTTTGTGGCTTGTCTAATATGTTTCAATGCATTTAAACATGACTTTCTTTAGTGATTTAGAAATATTTAAACCTTTACAATTTTATTGACAAATTTATACTCTGAACAAAATAGCAATGATACAATGATCTTTTCTTCTCGGTACATGCTATATTTACTTGGTATACTTGTCTGCACGCTTCTTTATGTCCAAACAATTAAGCATTGGATAAGTAACTGTGGATATTATCAAATTTTTCTTATTTGTTATTTGTAATTATTGCATGTTTCAATAAATAGTTTATTTAGATCAAGTGTATGTTATCTACTAATGTGAACAACTGTATTCTATCTGATAATTTGTGTAATTTTGGATATGATGAATACATTAATCTAAGATGACTACATTTCAAATTTTTGTTACTCTTCCAAAAATTTCTAACCAAATTGTCTATGTCCTTCACCACGACCTTAGGTAAGGGTCTCATGAGGGGAAATTTAGCTCTATTTTTTAGGGAGAGGATAGTTATATGAGTAAAATTTTGTTTGGCTATGACATTATTTTGAATCTTCTCCTTCAAAATAGGAGCTTCTACTTTTTAGTGTTGCATATGTAAGGTAGGGGTCCCATGAGGGAGTCTTAAGCTCTATTTTAAAGGAAGATACAAAGTCCTCCTCCATGGGACTCTAGCTTAAGTTATCTAAAAACGAGTGGGGCTAAAAATCGCCGCACCAGTTTAGGAATATTTTCTACCACTTGTTAAACATTCAATTTAAGAATTTTCTTAAAAAATAATTTTGGATGGAAAATATTTTTTTTTACTTTTTTCAATCTTTGTATTATACAACGACTGCATATATTACAAGTTTTCAAGAGTGGCTTGACTTTCAAGAGGGAAAATGTAAATTGATATGATTGTATATTTGGAAGCGTGACTACTATCGTTTGAACTCTTCAAAAAAACTACACAATCAACTTAGAATATATTTAGGATATTTAATGGTTTTCTTTAATTAATAATGATATCCTATCTTTTATAGCCGAATAACATGAATAACTTTGATATAAATAGCTACTACCAGTCACATAATAATATTCATTTGTGTCTATCTTTTCTTCTAACCTATTTGTTAGGTTAAGATCATAATGATATTGAATAATTATAGCAATCTATATCACTTGGATTTATTTACTTTCCAAAACAAGGCCATATGAGTTGCAAAGAGAAATAGGATGGACAAAATTGGAAAGAATGCAAGAAGAAACTACTCTTCCAACCACACTTTGACCTAAAATGGCAATGAGTCTGCGGTTTGTCATTCTTTCTAGGTAGTTTCCATTTGAGGTTCACATTCTTCTTCTTCCAAGCACTCAACCTCCCCATGGAATACAGTGAGACAGACAACTTGGACATGTTGATGTAGATGATGATGAGGTAGATGAAGAACTAGAACTCAAATGAATGATAACGAACACATAATTTGTTGTTGACTACATGCTTCTAGAAGAACTGAAGATCCTAACAGTCCTCTGTCAACAATAGGGCCAACAATGAATGAAGGAATTGTGTCATGCAATATCACATCTTGCACTTGGCAATGTAACTTCAAATAAAAGCTTCAAATATCATGAATTCAAGTAGGTGCCTCATGACACCCCCAAAAATGATCCATATGTTATTTTCAGCCAAGGATATATTGATATCGGTTTAAGTAAAAATGGATAGAATTGGAAAGAATGTTATTGGTGAGGGATGTGACAATTCGTTTAACATTGTAATTTATTATTAGTATAAAATCAATACTCAACCTCACATTATGTTAGGGTTCTTCCTCTTGCATTTTCAACAATCAATACTCTTTGAATTGTGTGTTTCTATAATACTTGATGTGTTGTTTCTTGTAGTTGCTCATTAATATTTACATCATACATTGTTGTCACAATATAAAACATAACAAAAGGTTTATTTTGAATATCTACCATTTTCCCTTCACAAATGTTGTAATGCCCTGCCAAGGAACCCTTAGAAAAAGGGTTAAATATGCACTGAACAATTTTTTTTTTTTATAAAAGAGAATACATAATGTATCAAGTGCACAAGATAACCACAAACATAAGCACAATACTACATGCTAGAGATGTCATGATGATCACAACATGATCATACACAAGAAAAATACTTAAAAAATCTTCCAAAGGTTCCCAAGAAACCTATACTCAAGTGTGAATAGAATAGGAATCTTCACCCTATCTCGTGAGAGTTTGGATTACTTCAACAAACTCCGCGGATCATGGCCAGACCATCATCAACGGTCACCCATCGGGGAAAACCACAACACCCTTGAGGCAACACAGCCAAGAGCTGACAATAGACATGAAAGGGAATACTTCAGCAGATAATATGAATTTTTTTTTTTTATGATTAGAATGGCCTCTAATTGAAAAATGGTATTTGGAACAATAATTAGCTTCACTAGAAGAAGTATGCAAGTACTATCTATCCTAGGTATGACTCTTACCATATACAATCCAAGACAGGTATTGATACGATCCAGGATCACCATACAAATAAAGATAGGTGTTTATATGATCCAAGAATCACCATAGGACTCAAGACACATGCTCATTCGGTCCAAGAATCACCATATGACTCAAGACAGGTGTTCATACGATCCAAGACAGGGTAAGTACCACCAGACCTTCCAAGGACCATAACTTTTGCATCTCGCGTCTGATTGACTCCGTTCAAAATGCGTTGGAAATCTCATGACAAGATCTAAAATAAAATGGGCCTAAAATAAACCTATAAAATAATAATTTTATTCGCAATAAAAAATAATCAAGAAAGGTCCAAACGCAGATAGTCGTTGATGCTAGAAACATGCAACAAATAGGGTAACTCAGTCCAACGATTGGATGGGCTTGCCGACACCAATGTATGACATGAAATACAAGATAGCTCCATAATAGGGAGTACTAGATACATGCATATCGAGGCATCATCCACTCGATTACAATTCAAGTATATAAAGCAGTAAGCTACTCTAAGAATCAAATGCGTACAGGTGCATATAAGATCAAGTACATAAGCATCAATGAAACTAATCTATGAACATAACTAAAGAGAAAATAAATATGTACAAAATGAGCCAATTTAAGTACAACATGGAGCTCTCAATTCTCTGTTTCTCTCTAAGTTTGGAGGAAACCCACCACGTGTACACTGGTCCCCAGTAGTAGTATAATATTACGACACCACCCTACCACGTAGAACCCTCAGGCCCACCCCACCGTGCTCACAGAGATAGTAACCTGACCAAAAATACAATGAAAACATGCAAGCAAGGAGTGACAAACACACACACACTAAGAAAATGCATAGTCTCAAAGGACGACATAAAGGTCCAATGCAAAACACAGGAATATAGTACAATAATACAAGGAGAACACTCAACATGCAGATATACAAAGATGCAAAATACAAGTGCACATGGAGAACACTCAATATGTGATCCAATGTCCAATAACAATAAAGAACCCTTATAATCACAATATACCCAAGGTACTTCTTAGAGCTATACAGCCTAAAGTGTAGGGACTCAAGAATGGAGTGTCATCATAGGCTCGTAAAGGTCTGTGAGGTTTCAATAAATCTTTCTCTCATCAAGGAAGTTGTATTGTGTTGACACACGTCTCTCAAATAGATGACTGTTGCTATACTAGATCAATATCCATAGATGGTCATGGCAATTTCATATCAACATCCATAGATATCTTATGGTTGTCCCGACTCACATCTCTCAAACAGACGGTCACTGAACAAAATTACTTATCTTATTATTATGTTTTTCCCATTTATTTTTAAGGTTATCACTTTTAGTAAGAACTCCACCAAGGGTTACCCTAGGACCACTTTGTGTCCCATCCTACCTTAGAACACCACTCCATCCCACTACCCAAACACTAGGCTCATCTCATTCTACAACGAGGCACAAAAAAAAATGAGAACAATGCAAGGAAAGACTCTCGAAGTCATAAAACCATATGGAAACATAATAAGCTCTATTGCTCTCAATACAAAGAGCACAGGTCATTCGAACCTTGGCATATGAGCATAGCTCAACTACATGCCTAGATGCGATCTCAAATACCCTAAATCCACATATCACAAGCAATCTCATCCTCAAGAATGGAGTGTGCCAACACAAGACAAAGACAACAACAAAGAAGGAAAGGAGGATATCTCAACTCCAAAACACTCTAGGTAAAAACAAAGCATAAACAACACCAAGCCAAATATCATGCTGCTTTATTGGCCACTTTTCCAATAGATACGGTTCCCAAGGAATCCATCAATCATCTTGTTAGAAAATGAGGAAGGCTTAAAATGCCCAAAAGCAACAAAATATCCTAATTCTGGCAAAGTTCGACAAGATACAAAAATCAACATTTTATCATCAAATGGCAAGTCCAGGTTGCGATAGTAAATAACTGGAATGACCTCAACACATTTCACTTCCATTATCCTATTACAAAGTTGGAGTACTACGATCTCCAATAGGTCAATCACACCAAACATGATGACATATTGGTTTTGGGTGGCACGCAAAATGAGAAAAACCCAAAAATACCCAAAATTCAACCATCTAAAAAATTGACGAAATCAAAATCCATTGGTCTAAATCCACCCAACATCACAAGTCTACAACAAAATACCATTTTTGGGCACTTCACAAAAATTTGACAACATAACATCTCAAAAACCCCATTTACTCAACATGAAAATACATAAAAACACATACAAACCCAACTGGGTGATGAAATTAAGAAAGAATGTAGAGGAACACTAGTTCTCATCCCACTCAGCTAATGCAACTAATTCCATACCTTTAAACAGAGTAAATAAAAAATAGTGAGATGTCCTACCTCACACAAATCAGAGAAAAAAATGAAAAAAGAAGAAGAAAATAAATTCACCGTGAAAACCCAGACGACTCAAGAGAAAGTTGAGGAATCGCGACCCAAATCCAACGAGCCGCTACCCATAAAAATCAGAGGATCCAATCACTCTCCATGAATTCAATTCAAATTTCACCATAAGAAGTTTTGGAGCAATTTCCTAATTTCTCAAAAAATAGAATATGAGAAGTGAGTGTAAAACTCACTTTTTTAACATAATAAGCACTTTTCCAAAAGTGACTTATAAAATGGACTATTTAAATAATTAAATAATCAACTCAACCCTTACCCAAATTAAATAAATTGATCCCATAAGTTTGGAATCCAATTACGGTGAATTAGCCAGAAAATAAAATCACCAAAAAGAATACATTAAAATTAGCATTTTAATTAAATCATTCACAACAACTATATGAACTTCTAGATGCACAGACACATCACTGGTCTCTCACAAATGCATATGAAATATGGATTTACCAACACGTACCAGAGGGATATTATTATAGTCATGGGTACATCATTCATACATGAACGATATTGGCTCAGTATGGAAGACCAAACCTACTATCTCCTAGTCCCACTACCAGGGAAATAGGCACACACTCAAATCCTATAGCTCATGATGAATGTGCCTGGTACCTGTCAACAAAAACACACAAACATCAAGTGTAGTTGCTCACAATATAAATAGTTGAAGCACAAGCATAAAATGGTCAAACAACAAAGGAGAACGACACCATCGTGTGGACCTCACAAAGGGGGTAATTACTACTTCATCTCACTTCGTACCAACACAAAGGGAAAAATTCATAGCAATCATGTGGTAGCATAGTAAACATTATATCATTTAATTTAACATTACGTTTAAATTTGAAGCATAAAAGTAAATCCTTTTACAATAATATGAGCATAAATCAGTGAAAGTATCCAACTGATATATCCAACAATATAATAGGCACAGTGTATAACATGAGTCCATGATAACCATCATAACATATTACACCATAAAATCATCATGCATATATGATCAAAACACTAACAACAACATAATCTAATAGATAACTCAACAATGTTGCAGTTATCAAATGCATCACATCACATGGGTACTCATGGAATAACATTGTGATACAATCATAATCCTATAGCCATTGGAACAAACCTCAATGACACCATTAAATCACATCAAAAGACATACAAGGCAGATACCAATCACAACCACAACAACAATCTCAGAATGAACACAAGAATTAACTGTACTGGTTGCATCTCACAATGCCAACATAAGAGCATAGCACGGGAATAGTCACCGCATCACAAGGTCAGCTCAACCAATCACATAGGAGAAACAATAAACATCTCAAATCCAAAGCAAGGCATCTCGAATCAGGCATACGACCAGCCACAACACAATGGTTCTCACAACTAGGTATAAAGCATAAACAACTTGCTGATGCAACGACACATATCATATCACCTCAAAGGTACAAGTATCACACGGGTCCAATGTGATCACACACAATAAAAGCATGCAAATTCAAAGCCACATCCATCAAGATGTCATGCAGAAAGAAAATGGGAGAGGCACTACAAATGTACAACATCACTTGTTGAATTGACAAATTCCATAAGGGTAACCATTACCCATTGATACTCTTTGCATTAAGGGTAACCATTACCCATTGATTGTCACCATTAAGGGTAACCATTACCCATTGATTGTTATTTTGGTTTGGTCTTCTACTTTTGACATTTTTCACACATAGGCAACTATTCTTGATAATTAATCAACGATGACTAGAAAACCCCACCTATCAGTAGTCGTTCGCACAATTTGGGCTCTCCACAGTATCAAACTGTTGCTGGTTATGATTTTTTGTTGTGATCGTTCTATGAATGTCCCTCGCCATGTCATATTTATCACTGACAGATGATAGTGGATGATATGATTATATTATTGACATTCTCTTTGTGGATCATTTAACCCCTCTATCAGGTTAACGAAGATGCCACCATTTTCCTAGTTGTCTCAATGCTCAACATCAAAGAGAGGCAGCTACTCTTTATAAATCAAGAGTGACCACAAAGCTCTTGTATGTACCTATCAATAGTCACACAAAAATGGTAATTAAGAATGGAAGGAATTGGAAATAATATAACAATTGTTGGAATAATGCTTCTAAAATTATACACAGCCTATTGCTATTATTTATATTGTAATATTTCTATGCCTAATTATGACATTGTCTAATACAAGCATGACATCTTTTTTACATACTGTGCATGTTATGATTTTTGTTGTTGTCACTGTAATGGTAAAATTTGTTAGAGTAATCATTAGTTTGCTTATTAATTACATCATGTTGATTTAATTAGTTAAGTTATTACTATATGCTTAAGTTATACTTAGGCAGCTTTCTATTTCTTTAGGGTTTCAGTATCCTTTTATAAGGACTCACCGCTTTGTATTTCAATATAGAGATTGTATTCAGTATTGTTGTTAATAGAAGTTTTATTCTTGCAACATGGATTTCAACTCTCTGGCTTTTTGGCCGCCATAGCTTCTTCTCTCTTTTGTCTTTTGCTTCTGTCTTGTAACTGTCATGCATGCAGGTGATCTTGGGTAGATTTGCATTTATCAAATCGAACATGGTATCAAAGCTCTTCTACTGTTCGTTGTTCGTGTTCTATTGAAGCACAGAGGGTTTTAGAGGTTTTACAGAAGGTTTTGTGTGGATTTAGGGGGGACCTTTGTTTCTGGTCACTTTGGGCCCAAACAGACATTACTGTTGCGTCCAGAAGGCCCAAAAACCCTAGAATCCATATAAAGTTTGTTCATTTTGGACAACTTGACCCCGAGGCAAAAAAAATTTGGTTTCCAGTGTCGTACGGGCACGAAAACTGAGAAAAAAATTAAAAAACTCTTGTTTTTTAAGGTTTTCTAAGCGTTTTAAAAACGTGCGTTGTGGAAAATTTTTTGGGCCACCGGCGCTCCACCGCCACTGGTCGGTGGCCGGCCCGCCACCCTGTGCGCCCGCGGCCCCCGCCGCTTCCCCGATCCGCTCCACCAGCTCCACCGCGCTTTACGGCCCCAGCGCCTCCTCCGCAGCGGCCCTGCCACCCTTCGCAAAGCTCTACTACCCACCGCGGCTCCTCTGCCGGCCCCGCCCCACCGGGCTATGCCGCTCCGCCGGCGTTCCTCCACCCGGCCACCGCTCCGCCCGGTGGCGGTTCTGTGCTAGCCCCCGCGGGCTTTATTGTATGGCGGCTGGTCACATGGGTGACTGTGGGCCATGGTTAAGCCCCCTGCACGCGCCATGCACCTGGGGGCCCATATTTTTTAGCCCCTAGGGCTTATTTTTGACCTTTTTGGGTTTTTGGAGGTACCTGGGCCTTTTTTTGCTATATCTGGAGCATACGGAGGTCTTTTTCGGACTTATTTATATCGTTGGAAAGCTCTTTTCAAGATTTTTCTGACTATGGTGATTAGGGTTTTGGGTTCTTTCATTTCAATAGTGTTTTTTGCTGTCAAAGTCTGATATCTATTTTTGCCTTCCGGGAGTCATATCTGGCTCATCCGGACTCCGTTTTTGGCAAACGAGATATCCTCGGAAAGCTGGTTCAGTGCACTATGTAGTTGCAGGGGTATTTTTTCCAGATTCTATTCTAGGTTTTCTCTCCTCCGAGTTTGGCAGTTTATGCACTCTGGTGGATTGTTTGGGTTTACAGGTCCTGGGATCTCTTCTACTGTACTTCTGGTTCACTCTTCTTTCTGACTTCTGAGCTTGTATGCTCCTTCTGATACATCTTTTTTCTGTAAACGCACTGAGATAAAGTGCCTACTTCTGTATATCTGGGATCTTGTACACCTTGTACGGTTTTTGTACTTGCACTCTGTTATAAAGTGCCATGGGGGGTTATGATGCTTATGCCATTTTAGGCACATCCACCTTTGTCAAGTGAGCGTACCTTCCATGACTTTAGCCCATGCTGTGTGTCGATGACACCGCCCTTTATCCTGTATTTGTACTTCTGTTGCACTGTTGGTGTTCCTGGTTCTTTCTTCTGCAGATGTTTCTGGCATTGCATTTCAGTGTTCCTGTCACCTCTCCCAGTTCAGCATTATGGGGGGGTTCTCCTGTTGGTTCTATTGCTTCCTGGTTCGATTGATCAGCTCTTCAGACTTTGTCTTCTCTACCTGGTCATGCACTTCAGTGGGGGTTCCAGCAGTTTCTCTTGACAGAGTTTACAGTTCCTTGCTTCGGAGATGTTTCTTGCTCATTCTTGTTCCTTTCTCTGGGACACCTTTTCCTAGATTGGAGGCTTGGTTTCCTTCATCTAGTTTGCTTTCTTGTTTTGGGTATCTGATCAGGCCTTATTGCCGGGACCCATCTTTCCTGCTTTCTGCAGTAGTTTAGCTGTTTTGCTTCTCCCTAAGTTACACTTAAGGGGGGGTGTTAGAGTAATCATTAGTTTGCTTATTAATTAAATCATGTTGATTTAATTAGTTAAGTTATTACTCTATGCTTAAGTTATACTTAGGCAGCTTTCTATTTCTTTAGGGTTTCCCTTTTAGGGTTTCGGTATCCTTTTATAAGGACTCACCGCTTTGTATTTCAATATAGAGATTGTATTCAGTATTGTTGTTAATAGAAGTTTTATTCTTGCAACATGGATTTCAACTCTCTGGCTTTTTGGCCGCCATAGCTTCTTCTCTCTTCTGTCTTGTAACTGTCATGCATGCAGGTGATCTTGGGTAGATTTGCATTTATCAAATCGAACAAAATTCTCTCGTGTCGGGGAAATCTGATTATCCATTTGTGCATTTCAATTATTATAACTTTTCTCAAATGTTCAATGTTATGATCTAAATTACTTATATGAGTTTTACTGAATACTTCAAAGCAACTGACTTACCATTCAACTATTTAAAATAGTCTCTACGAATGTGCGACAAATTTTCCAAGGAAATGATTGAGCCATATATTCTTCATAAATCAACTTGCATTCAATAGCTCTCGCATACAATGTGAGGGTTAAAAATATATTGTTTGGGTCGTACCATCTATGGTCATTTGTCGAGTGCCCAATAATTCTAGGATGTAGCCATTATATGGTAATTTTATCATGATGTCGAGAATGTGTTGAACTTTCATGGGTGTTTAGTTGATTGGTTAAGAAATTGTTAAATCGTGTGATCTAATAGGAATGTGGTAATTACACTTTCCACTTCCTATAAAAATTGCCGACCATGTCGCAAATCAACAAATGGTTGCGAGTTCCAAGCTAGACATTGACAACAACCTCATTGATCATTGTACACTTTTTACAAGTTCAATTATGTACTAGCTATAAAAAAAAACCCTTAAATAAAGATCCTATCGGCTATTCGTTGCCCATGCGCAACTCTAGATTTATATAGATTTTTCATGATCCATCCCAATTTTCTTGAATCTTTTAATATTTTTACGCCGTAGGCGTTTCCATTTTGGAAATCCTCAACCTATTTTGTGTGATGGATGGTTGAAAGTGGTGGAGAGGCCAATGAATACCATTCAAATCATCACCACCATTCATCATTTTTCACTTTACATGTAGTTGGGGGCGTAGAAAAACTCATTTGATCCACCGTGTGAAAGAACTCCCCCAAACCTGTAATGAAGAACTATGCAACAAGTCAGAAAGTGGAAATGCTAGAATCATGACCATGACATCTCTTTATTTCGATGACACACACAACAAGAAATGACAGTGTGGAAATGGCGTAGGTGATGCCCTTGATTTGTTGTATAACTAGTTGCAACTATTTTCAAGGGTTTGAGTATTTGAGCATTGAAAAATAGAGCCAAGTCAATTTTGTTCCTGAAAGTGGGAAATTGGTGAGGCAAATGAAGAATTTGTATATTTCAATCCTTGCAGACATGATACACATAGTTCCTGCATCACTCTTGTCGCCCAAAAGGATGCAGAAGCAGAAGGAGAAGGTGTGGCGCATCAATTTTGTGAAGAATCCAATCTTTTGGGCGGTGGGGGTTTGTGGGTGTATGTGCACTTGCCTCATCCTCTGCATGTGGTATAATAATGGTGATAGAGGTGTGGTAGTGATAGAGAATGCATCTACACTTGGCTTCCTTTTGGCACATGCGTAGGCTACCAATTTGACGGAGGAAGAGCACAACTTTTGGAAGTAGCTAGATAATTTGGGATGACTTGACACCCCCTGCAAAATTGCCCTCAGATTCTCCACCCAACGTCTTCTAAGTTTCTAGTTTATAATTAGCCCATAGCATCACCCACGCAAGACAACCCTCATGTCATGTCATTAAAAAAATGTTGTGGTAAAAAAATGTCAAAATCTATAACAAATACGGTGAATGTTGTGTTTTGTGCATAATAAATGTATGAGATCAGATATGGCACAATCGTACACGACACCTCCAACAATCAAGCATTTCACTAATTTAGGGGTAAAATAGTAATTTTGTTTTATTAAAGGTTACTGTGGCTTCTTGGGAATTGAACCTCTAGCTTCCTTCTCCATTTGCTTTTGTAATTAGATTTGCCTCTGTAATGTAGGACCAACTTGATGCTCTACTACCACCAAAGGGAAACCTCACATCAGTTAGTCTGGTCATTATTAAAACACGTGAAGGGGATGTACTTACACAGTGTGACATCACATCCATTTACAAAGTAAAGCCTCTAAAACATCTTTATGCTAAGCAAATTTTGTTGGCACGCCTTCTTACAGCCTTTCCCACGATAATGCTTTGAAGATTTAGTTGAAAAATACTTAGATGTCTGCAATGAGTTTCCTTTGTCTTTGAAGGTCATTGGAGGACATATTTATGGTAAGAGGTCCAAGGATTATTGGGTTTCTCAGCTAGATAAGACCCGGAGAATATTTCCCAAGGAAATCTTGCAGAGAGTGAAAGTAAGTTACTATGCCCTTGATGAAGACGAGAAAGAAATATTCCTGGATATTGCATATTTCTTTATTGGTGAAAGAAGAAGTTTAGTGATTTCTATGTGGGATGGATCAGGCTGGAATGGTCTATGCAGTTAGGAAACACTTCAAAACAAATGTCTTGTTGAGGTGGACGAGGAAGAACGTATAAGGATGCATGATCATCTCAGGGATTTGGGAAGGGAGATTGTAAAGACACATTCACCATCACGATTCTAGTCTCAGAGACAGAGTACCAACATTCAGGTGAAGTTAAATCTTTCATGTCATTAATAATATTATGGAAACCTTGTTTGTCAGTCAAAGCTTCCTTTTTCTAATTCAGTTGAAGTTATTTTGTTACTGCATTTTCCACTTCAGCCAGGAATGCTGATTCGAGGGATAATATCCACCATAGATTTTCATCGAGGATACATGGAGAGGGCACAACTTCTTGTTGTTGAAAAAAATAATTTTGCTGAAGAAT
This sequence comes from Thuja plicata, assembly GCA_018584345.1. Taxonomy (NCBI): domain Eukaryota; kingdom Viridiplantae; phylum Streptophyta; class Pinopsida; order Cupressales; family Cupressaceae; genus Thuja; species Thuja plicata. The sequence goes on along the minus strand of MU225193.1, from coordinate 3,375,262 downwards.
GTGGGGAACTATCGAGAGGCTTTTTGTGGCTTTAATGGTTTCACTTTGAGCACAAATATATTCCATTGTGGCTCTCACTAGATAACATCAGAGTTCTGGAGCTTATAAACCCTAGAAGGTTGCAAGCATGGTGGGAGGACGCACATGTAAGAAGTTTTCTCTGTTATTTTGGCTTCCATTCTTTTTAAATGTTTTTGAGTTTTCATTCCCTAGGGTTGAAATTTGGTTTTGTGCAACCTCCTTTGGAATTAAGGGAGCTGCTAATTACACGGGTCATTTACTTCCAAAGATTTCCCTGATCAATAGGCCATCTCAAGCATTTTAAAAGACTATCCTTGGATTGTGACTTTTGTGGTTCAAGATTATCGAGCCTACCAGAAGAGACAAAGGAGAGGGACATGTAGAGAAGAAAAGGGATACATAAAGAGAGATGAGAAAAGGGTAGATAGAGATGGTAGAGATAACTATACATATAGGAAACATAAGAAAAAGAATGAGAGAGGGAAAGATAGATAAAGATAGAGATAGGAAGTGTGTGTGTGTGTGTGTGTGGCGAGAGAGGGAGAAAGAGATAGAGATGAATATAGAGTGAGAAGAATGAGAGAAAAATAGATAGAGAGACAGAGATAGATTGAGAGGTAAAGATAGAAACAAATCTAGGGAGATATGGAGGGAGATATAGAGAGCAAGAGAGAGAAAGAGATATAGATGGTGAGATAGATTGATAGAGAGATAAGGAGATATAAAGAGGATGAGAGGGCAAAACAAACAAAGGGACAAATAGATAGAGAGATAGAGATAGATTGAGAGGTAAAGATAGAAATAAATCTAGGGAGATATGGAGGGAGAGATAGAGAGCAAGAGATAGAAAGAGATATAGATGGTGAGATAGACTAATAGAGAGATGACGAGATATAGAGAGGGAGAGATAAAAGTTATTTTAAGATATTTTAATAAAATTATATCTTTATGTTTATTTATATAATATAATATTTTTGTTAAAAATTAAAATATCAAATTATTAGTTAAAAATAAATATATAAATAATATATTTATACAATATTCGCATGGATAATATTGAAAGGCTTCTTATTATAGTAATTTTGTCACTTTATTCTTCTTCATCATTTAGAAGTTATTGATGAGAATAAGTTATGTTAAACTAATAGTATCAAAGCACAATCTTTACCATCTTGTGTACACTTTTTATTATATCTTAATAAATTTTACTTTTCTATATATTTATCTTATTTCTCAAGACATTAAAAAAATTTATTTCTACTCTATTGAGTATTTGTTCTTTTTTTTAGAATTTTTTATTTATTTCTTCAAATAGTCTTTAATACACAAGATGCCCTCGTGATATTTCATTCCTATTCATTATAGCCATATGATAATAACACATATAAATTACATCAAGATAAGGGTACTCTTAATACAATTGCTCTAATTTACTAAATAAAAGTTAAAATGTAAATGTCTTGGTCATGTGATTTAATTGGAGGTAAATGGGAATCATGTTATTTATATTATGATAATTTGTAGTTTGTATAATGTATTCCATGTTTTAAATTAATTTAATATTTATTATTATCAAAGGTATAATATCATTTTTTAATATCGAATGTGTTCAAATTTGTACATGAAATAATCTCACCCTCTACAAATTAATAGATTTTCATTTAATAGTAAATGCTAAGTCTTTTAAATTACATTTTGAATGTGAAATTGAATGTAAATTCTAAATTTATTTTTTTATTGCATTGTTAGTATGCTTTTTAACAATCTCACCCTCTACAAATTAATAGATTTTCATTTAATAGTGTTATATATAGACGTAGAAAGAGGGAGGGCTATAGGGATAGATAAAGATTGAGTGATATATATACCAGAATGTGTCAGAGAGAGAGAGAGAGAGAGAGAGAGAGAGAGAGAGAGAGAGAGAGAGAGAGAGAGAGAGAGAGAGAGAGAGAGAGAGAGAGAGAGAGAGAGAGAG
>MU225193.1:3356409-3371970 GCA_018584345.1 Thuja plicata | reverse complement strand
TATATATACTCTATATTTTCCTTGTATACATATATGCTATCTTTCCCCCTTGTTTTTGACACAAATGCCAAAAATGCATATCTACAAGGTAATACCAAAATGTGAAAGGAAATCACTATGTACCTTCAAAATTTGAGACAAAGTCTTGTCGCAATTGTCTTGCAACACCTTCAGGATGTGGAACTCAGTCTGAATTTCTACAGACAACTCCATCATAATCTCAACAATCGAAAAATTGTTATCATGGATGAGTGTCTTTGCATGAGCAATATGTTTTTGCATGACATCCATATGAGGAATAAGTTGGCTTTGTATTGTTGTTAAGGGATTCCCTTGTTCTTCCTTCTTCCCTCGGTAGCTTTGCCTGTAGATCAGTCAGATACCTGATCTTAACAAAGTGTGCTGAACTTGAACTGGGATCAAGTGCCAACTGGCTTGTACTTGCCTTCAAATCATTGTCAATCTTTGTCAGCTTTCTCTTTATTTCCATGGTAAAATTTGATGTATCACTCAACTTTACAAAAAATTCTACAACATTATTCATAGTGGTTTCTAGAGAGCTGATAATAGTGGATAGCTTCACTTGATCTATTGTAATCTTACTTGTAACATTCTCTAGAACCTTGTTCTCAAATTTCTCTCTGCCTTCTGCAGTAATTTCTCCTGACCACTAAGATCATGGTTAAACTTGTGAACTATGTCAACAAGTTGTTCCATTATAGAGTCTTTGTCATTGACTTCAATCTCTAGTGTATCTAGGAATATACCTTTGATGTCCTCTAGCACTCTGTTCCTTTTCTTCTCAGCTCAGAGCTTCTGTTGTTTTGCTCTTTTCTTCCATAGCTCCCCAAGGATGTCCATCTGCTCGGCTGTCAGGATAGAAAGATCCCAATTAGGAATCACAATGTCTTCCTCAAGGTCAACTTCATTAGTAATTGTTTCCTTTTCTTTACCCTCGACCTTGGGATTAGGTGAAGGAAAGATTTCCTTACCTTTTCCATCATCATCCTTATCCTCAGTGTTCAGTTGAAGTAGGTCATTAACTGTCATTGCACCAACGATAGAAATATTCACAGTGTCCTGCTGTGACTCGGTCCGGCTTGGCCGAGTAGTAGGTAGAGCCTGATGCTCGGTTCCTACTAGACTTGATGTAGACTCTATGGTCTTTTCCTTGCTTGGAGATAAGATAATCAGACTAGGTGATTGGGTCAGGGATGCCATCACTGCCATTGCTATCTACTCTGCATCAGATTCCTCAATGGTCTGTACCTCAAGTAGTTCTTCATCTTTAACCTGTACAAAAGGGTCTGTACTCGGTTCCTCTATCTTATCATCTTCATTGTCTCCCTTGTCATAAAAAATGGACTTCCACAACCTAGTTGTGGTCTGCACAACATTCTCTATTTCCTTGCCCAAAACTTGAAAGGTTCTAAACCTTGGAGTATGTCTACTCTCATACTTAGACATAGCATCTTTTACCTCCTTATCAATTAATGTGGGTATGACTTGCTTCAAGGTTTGTTTTCTGATGTACCTTTCAATATGGACTGCATTGTTCTAGTGAATGGTGATTGCCTTAAGAAGGTCTTTAGTCATTTGGCTTTTTAATTCAGATGGATCATACTTCTATTTTTCCATCTTCTGTACTAATGCATCCTCAACCAACTTTTGCTCATCCTTGGTTCTGGAAGCATACCTCAGTGATCTGAGACTTGACATACCACTACCTTCCTTAAACTGTTCAACCTTTTTCTCAAAGGTAAGTGGTGGATTCTTGAATGTAACTATTTCTTCCTCTTCATCACCTTCTTTTGGAAATATCAGTTTTCTTCTAGATTTCCTAGGATTGTTTGCACTGAAGGTCGGGGTAGAGACCTTTGGTGTTTTCTGGGGGAATGGCCTCTTCTTCTTAGGAGGCTCTTCTTCTACCTCTTCCTCTTCTTTCTCAGGTTCTTCTTCTTCTTCCTTTATGTCATCATCTTTGCCTTCAGTGATCAAAAGAGGAGAGTCTGATGACTTGCCATATTTCTTTCCAAACTTCTCAATTCTTTTTCTTCCTCTCTTCAAGATTTTGGGAATCTCAATTTCCAATGTTATTTTTCCCTTAGCTTCTTCATAAGTACCAAAATATGTTTCTTTAGGATCAACATGCTCATTGATAAGAGCCTCAATAGTATCTCTAGTCTCATCAATGTTAGCCTCATATGCAAGAGGTTTCACCCATTCAACCCTGGGTTTGACTGCTTGGATGTGCACCCGGTCACAGTCAACTAGGAAGCATATATCATCCTTATAGTCTTCTACCAATTGTCTGGGAATTCTGAATCTGTTCTGCATTTTCTCTTTGAAACTCTCAAAGTAAGCATCCATGATGCTTTCAAAATTCTCTCCCAATTTTGCTATGAACTCATTGATCTGATAAACTATAGGCCCATCCTTCTTCCATACAACTGTGCCTTTTGAAGGGAAAAACTTTTGAATAGAAAAGAATAAGCAGACCAAGAGTGACTCGAACTTACACAGATTGGTATTAGATGCCCGGATGCTCTCCATGTTTTTGCTCAGTTGGATGAGCTGCAACTCGGCTAGGTCGAATGATAGATTGTTCTTCACCACTTTGTATGCCAAGTCCACAGCCTCACATGGAACATTGTTTGGTCGGCTGGAACTATATATCTTATGTGCAATCACATGAATTCCAAACTTTAGCTCCATGTCAGTGACTCCATTCAACTTCATGCCTCTTCCATCCCACTTGGCAAGATACTTCTTAGCTAGATTAGCTCGGGGTAGGGTTTTAGTCACTTTAGGTTTATTGAGCATTGGGTACCCTGTCACTCAGTGTACCATCATCTTGGTGATTTTCACGGGTTGCTCCAACTAGAAATGCATGTCGTGAATGCGGCTCAGAATAAACGTAATCCATTTTATCTGGAAATTCTTTGGCATATGCAAGATATGGGTTAAACCCTTGACTTCAAGGTGCTTATGTTCCAGCTTCAGGTTTCCATCCACACAAAGTGCCTCATATGCTTGATTCATCTCTAATGTGCCTAGCTGTTGAATGGTACAATGCTAGAAAGTTTGAATGTCGTGAATCAATAGTACCTTAGGAGGAATTTGGGAATGGGCTCCCATTGGATCTATCTCCTTTGCGATTGCTGGGTGAAGTTTGAACTTTGGTGCTTGGCAGACTGCATTCCTCACTAACATCTTGGATCCCTTCTTGATCTTACTCTTGGATGAAGATGCCATAATGCTCGGAAGATTGATGAAACTTTACTGTAATTAAAGATTTCAAGCACAAATTCGCTCTGAAATTGCTAAGATCTCTTAATCTCTCTGCAAACTATAAAACTTGGTAAACAATAACCCTTCGATTTCACCATTTATGAGAAATTTCACCTTTAAGTTTTCATTAAATGCTCTATACATAGTAGCTGTCGTAACTTGGTTAGTTCTTCCAGGCTTACTCAGAAGCTCGACAAAAACTAACTTCGCATCTTTGAAACCATATAACCCGACTTAACTCAGTTAAGCCTGAGTAGCTTGGTTGTAACCATAATGTGTCCCAGTGCATCAATATGCAGATTTGGACTTGCTAGCATATATGGAACTGATGTATGATGGCTTGTATGCACAGTTCCATTTATCTCCTTACAGCTTTATTCAGAGATGGTGAATCCACCCAACTCACCATTTTGGGTGTCATTTGTTCCTTCATTATTTTGGTCTAAATTATCAGGAGACTTCCTTATCCATTGTTGACTCATCTGAGTTTTGATTTTAGAAACTTTTGCTTTGCCTTTCTCAAAACCAGTATCCACTTTTTCTCTATTCATACAATTCTTGCTTAGATGACCAGGTTGTTTACACACATAACATCTCTTAGTAGGATTCCTTTTTCTGAGGTGAGTCTTTGTACAATTTGCACCAATGTGCCCATACTTGCCACAATGACAACATATGTTCCATGTGTTGTAATCCCAACCAAAAATTGCCTTAGCTAATTGTTCAACAGGGTTCCACTTCTTAGTTCTGCATTCTGAAGATTTATGACCTTGTTTGTTACAATTGAAACATTTTCCTTCAAACTTAGGTTTTTCAGTGCATTCACTTGCCCTATGTCCATGTTTGTTGCACTTGTAGCACTTACCATTAAACTTTGACTTCCCATTGCTCCAACACTTATTTGATGTATGCCCTAACTTACCACAATGATTACATGTAGGTTTCTTGTTCTTTTGAGCTCCTTGCTGTGAGGATTCACCTTGTTCAGTATAACCTAATCCAGTCTTTCCACAATGTCTGGATTGAGTTTGCTTTTTCAACTGATTCATGCTTTCTTGTGAATTCATCGTCCTCTCATTGGTTTGCTTTTCAGTATTGAGATCATTTTGCAGTCTTTCATTTTCAGTCCGTAGATTGATAACTTCTTGGTTTGCACTATTGAGTTGATTTATCATATTTGCTTGCTGAAGTGACAAATGATGGATTTCATTTTCTTTTTCCTCTAATCTTGTCATTTTCTGCTTGGTTCTTTTGTTCGAGGACTTCACATATTCTGACTGAATAAATTTCTTGTTCTCTTTTCAACTTTTTGACTTCTTCATGTAACGTGAGATTCTTTGCAAGTAGGTCTTCAATGGCTGCATCAACTTCTTCAAAACTTTCTTTGCACAAATCTTCAATTCTTTCTTCTATGGAACCTTTGTCATTCATTTGCATTGCTAATTCTTTTCTTCTTTTTCAGGGAATGAGAGAGCTGTTCTTTGAGTTTTCTGATTTGATCCATGGCCACTTGTAGATCTATCTTTTCATTTTCGATGGCTTTCTCTAGTCTGTATATTTTCATTGCCTCTGATCTTTGCTCAAGCTGTTAAACTTCTAATAAGACAACCTTTGCTCTGATACTAATTGTTGGAAATATATTATAGACTAGGTGACTGAGAGGGGGGAGGGGTGGGGTGAACCAGGAACCAATAAAACTTCTTTACTTTTATCCTTTATTAGATTGTCTAATCTAATTGCATGCATGGAACATAAAAGCAATAAACATTCATAACACTTGACACAAGATATGGTGACCCAGAAACCTTCCAAATAGAAAGTAAAACTAGGGTGGGGATGATACCCACAAGCTTTAGAATTGCAGTAATAAAGTTGGCCAGTTAAGGCTTACAATTGACCATTTCTGATGGTCTTCCCTGTTAGGAGTAATAAGGACTGTTAGGTCCACCTTGTGAAAGGATTTATACAATACAATTAAGTATGCACTCTGCTAGGAGATTTGCGAAGGACTGTTAGGTCCACCTTGTTAAAGGATTTTGACTGATACACATGTTAGGGTGAACCAGTGAATGATCTGCTACGCAACTCCAATTTGTTGAATAAGGTCCTTTGATGTAGTACTGATCACCTGAATGTGATAGACGAGTCTCTACTGTTCCTTTATACTACTGTGGCCTTCTAATCAACCTGCCTCTTCATATTCGCATCTATACATGTATTCAATGTTGTTCTAATGATTGATATTGATATCTTCTTTGGATAAACAAAGTGTCTTACACATATATCTATCCAAATCAATTACCTTCATAAGTTGGCTACTATCATATTAAATAGTATCAAACAATATTTACTAAGTCGGGCCAATGCTGATACTCAGATCCAATAATCCACTCGGGTGATATACTAACACTCGGGCGATACAGTGAACTTGGCAACTCTAGCACTCAGTTAACATTGGGTGCTCGGTCCACATTGATCACTCGGAGATGGTATGCAACTCGGTTAGCACTGGTGACTTGACAGACACTGCTTGGAACTGATTGCTTGGTTGACACTGCAATTGCTGGCTCGGTTAGCATATGAATGACTAAGTGTTTTGGCACTAATTGACAATATGTCTTGCCATAAAGTCTACAAGATAGGGATAGATAGTGATAAAGAGGGAAACATAGATATCTAGAGAGGATGAGAGGAAGTTAGCCCCCGTAAAAAAAACAAAAACAAAAAACAAACAAAAACTCGTCCATAAGTTAGGAATCCAAAATGCTGTCGAGTTAGGCCGACCCACAAACTAATTTAGGCAAAAGCTAAAACAAGCGTCTCAAAAGATATTCGTTAAAATCCTACAGAAAATGTTTTCAAAACAGACATTATTATAATCCCCTGTGCGTGGGATTCCTGTTCGGGGCGATTTTTTTTAAACTCCCCTCTCCCCATTCTAGTTCCCTAATTTTTTCAGTTCAACACAGGGAAAACATTCATCAATACCCAATGCCATAAGATCGATCCTCGCTGAGCATATTTTTATTTCAAATTATGGAGCTGTGGTGGACTGCGCTGGTTATTTGCTGTGCATTTGCATTATGCAAAATCTTACTGATGCTCATTCCCCCTGTAGTGCCTGCAATCGACGTAGATGCATCTGACGGTATGCATTTAATCTACTTCTATATCTGTCTGTGCTTTTGGAAGACTCTTTATCAAACCTTTGCTTCGCTTGTTTGATGAGCAATTAATGCTTGCTGATATTAAAACCCTCTTAACTAATTGATCTGTATTTTTTTTAAAACATAACACCCCTTATTCCAGTGCTGGATGATGGGAGCCAAACAATGGAAGAAGGCTATATTTATGTAAGTTGTTTCATTCCCACACCTTGCATAGCTTCATTTATATAATCTTTAATTAGAAATATTAGTCTGCAATGTGCATTAATCTAAGTTAAATTAGATTAGTGTGCCGGGGTTATGATTATACATTAACTAGAGCTCTATTATATTGTTTTGAAACATGCGTATAAAAATTTAGAGGCGACATTTTAGATTTTCCTCCAGCTAGCAGGCCGATTTGACCTATTACAACTCTTTGTGGGAGCATTGTTTTTGTTTACTGTAACTTTCTTGCTTATAGCTCTCCTAGCAAAGGTTAGGAGTATACCAGGAATTGTGTTCCGATCTTGCGACAAGGCGTGGGAGTAAACTAAGGATTGGCAATTCATCCAGGCAACGTCTATGCAGCACGTAGAATGCACCATTGGCTGTAATTATTAATTAAAAATTAAAAGTTCATTGTATTCTAATTTTTAACTAATTAATTAATACAGTCAATAGTACATTCTAGGTGCTGCATAAACAACAATGTTCATCCACACCCACCAATGTTACAGGGGGGATTTGTTCTACTCTGACCTATGTTCATGAACTAGAATCTATCAGCTCGGGGAGCTATTACAGTAAAACCTGCCCTTTAGCCAGGATAGTATGGACCAAAGGTGGAACATTATGTAATTTGTCATTCTCTATACTGAATATATCATGCTGCTGAATGGTCTGTGTTTGAGCATACGTTTTCAAGTTGATACATAAATGACTGTTACAATAAAAGGGTAAATGCCAAGATTGCCATGATGATGACCTGAATTCATGTCTCAGTAAGGCATGTTTTCCATGCTCACCGTGTCAATGAAATGCAGTTATGCGGCCCAGAGGTCACTGTGGAAGATACTGGAGCAAGTCTATACTGGATTTTTATGGGAACAATACCCGTTCAACTATGAATACTTAGCTGAAGGGCCATTGAACATGGCTACTTAGCTGAAGGGTCACTAGTCACTAGGTGTGCCACTGGGAGCCTAAGTTATCAATCATGGTATTGGTTCAGGTTTGGGAACTCAGTTCACGAGTTTGGTCAAACTGTTTTTGGGGTTGGTTTTGTCCATATATTATAAAAAATAGAAATATATACATATTTGCAATCTAAGTTACCGATTTGGGTGAGGATGTGGATGCGAGTACGAGAATCCGGTACGCGGATGCGTGAATTTTTTTTTGGATTTTGCGTGCGCTTGGGTGCATTTATATATATATATATTAAAAAAAATGCAAAAAATATACAGAATTATATCATTTGATAATATGATACTTCATCATTGATAAAGATAAATATTAAATGCCAATATTAAATATTAAATATTAAAATTAAATTATTTTTGATAGTTAAATAGTTGGGTTGGGCCAGCTCCCTTTATATTGATATCAGAAAAAAAAGTACATTGTTTTGCAAAAAGGAATTCTTGTCAACAGCTACATTCAACCATTCCCGCCTATTGTAGTATCCGGAAACTATTACCCACCAAAGATCTACAAATTATCTACCAAAAATGCAGGCTTCTACACATATAATCTAGATACTAGATACCCCTACACAATACCCATTACAAAACCAGACATATATAGACACATTAACTAGAACCACCACAATCCAGGAAAAAAATTGATACATACAAACCCCAACAAACTTAACAGAGCCTTCTGCGTTTCTTATCCCATGGGCCACGAAGGTCTGGGAACAAGGGACTTTCAGGGCTGATTGGGAGGTGTCGTTCTTTCGCCTCCTTCATTCTTTTGGCATGGGCCGCTCTGGCTTTGACAGGACAGTCCCTCTTGCATCTCTTGTGCGCCGGGCCTCTGGCAATTTCCTCTACGTCCCTCTTGTCATTTGCCCACTAGTCTTCTCCCGAGTTTGGTAGCGAAGGGAAGTCCAAGTCGGCCAACTCCAAAGTATCTCCGTCCGGCACCCAGTGACCCTCTTTATGTTTATACTTCTTTAGCGAGGCCACCGTTGGAGGTGGGAGGATGGCAGCCGTCTTCTGCAGGAAAAGAAAATTCCTATCTATACTGCCCAACCTGTCTTTCAGCTCATCTAGTTCCACAGTGATAATGAGGGGGAACCTCTTGATGACACCCTTGAAACCCCGCTCCGGCCCAAGATAGTATTGTTGAGCAACATGAATCATGTTATGTGCATCAACATTTTCTAATATCGCGTCAATTTCCCCCAAATACTTTTTCTTGAAGAGCCTTTGGCACAAGTTTTTGGCCTTGGCCTTTGCCATCCCTCTGGTAAGAGCGAAAGCCAAGAACATGCCCATTATATCAGTGTTCACCCTGTACCTGTGATAGGTCCACAGGCATTCCGGCCCCAACACCTCCTTCACTGCATGTAGAATGAGCGGATGCCTGAGTGAGAGCATTCGCAATAGGCGTTTATCCGTCACTTCTCCTAAAAAAGCCACCATTTTTCTTGTAGACTCCAGACAAATGGGGGTGTCCATATCTCCAGGTGCTATGCTTTCTGCCTTCAAAGACTGTGACTCATTATCCCACTGGCTGTGGCTATATAGGCGAGTAACACCTGTTTTAAATGATCCAAATCTTTCCCCAGATCTCGCCACACAATCATTCCATAAAGAGGCCATCTTTTCTAGCGTACCTTCCAATACCTGTCATAATGATGTCGTTTGGGACGTGTCACCTTCATACTCATATAGGGTCACCACCTTGTTCGAAGCAAGTTGTCACCGTACCATTGTCATTAATGATACGTCAGGAAATCCTTCATATCATTTATAACTTGATACCCTGGCGCCGTCATTCCTAAAAAACATCCCACTTGTATCTTGTACACGACGTCCCATCATAAATGCATTCCCATTCCCAATGCTGGGGAAAAAGTGTCACATGTCCAATGTGCAGAGGGGACTAAGAGGCGCTTAGACCGAGGTTACTAACTTTAACCCTCAAACTGTTTAGATGCATATCACTTTTGAATTTATTAGGCCCTACGCTCATCTTCCTCAGTGATGACTCGTTTGGCAAGTTCATCTGCCACAGAGTTGCCTTCTTGGTAGACATGACTGATTTTGAAGTCTTCAAATTGTCTAACATATTCCATGATTTTCTTAACCCACCTGTTGAGTTTCCAGTTTGGTGTAAACTCTTGTCGGATAGCGTTAACCACAATCATGGAGTCGTCTTCCAAGTGAATCTTTCTAGCCCCCAGTAGAGTGCTCATTTCCAACCCTTTCATAACCGCCCTAAATTCTGCATTATTGTTTGTGCCCATACCAATAGACTCCTTATGCTCAGCTATAATCTCTCCAGAATTGTTTCTAATAACAATTCCAATCCCGCTTGGACCAGGATTCCCACGCGCTGCCCCATCGAAGTTCACTTTGACCCAGCTTGACTCTGGAGCTATCCATCGTGTGTTGGCGCGAGCTTTATTTTTATCAGCAGCATCAGTAATACCAACCATAGCCGGAAGGGTAAGTCCTTTGAAGACTTTGGTCATATTGTCGTCCCATAGTGAAAAGATCTTGTTTTCGCTTGACTTCTTTTTTGCAGCTGTGTTGACAAGTTCTATAACAGAGGCCTCAATTTTGGATATCAACCGTTCTCTTGTCATAGATTCATCTCTGAACACTCTCCTATTATGTTCCTTCCACAACTCGCAGACAATCATTGAGGGGGTGACTTGCCACATACTATCAAAAACACCCTTCCTTAGTTGAGAAGGCTATATGTAGATCCAACCTTCCAAGGTTTTGGGTTTGGGTGTTTGCAGGTCTAGTTTTTGAAGGAAATGATTCCAACAAAACTCAGCATAAGCACACATAAGAAAAATATGATTTGCATCCTCTGCTTGTTGTTTGCATAGAGGGCACTGACCAGGTCCTAAGATCCCAATTCGATTCAACCTGTCCTGTGTCAAATTTCGGCCTTAGATGGCGAGCTAGGCAAAAGCTCCCGCTTGAGGCGAGCATTACCCCATAACAACTCTTTTGGCCACAGTGGGTCTGCAACAATAGCTTCTTGGTCCTTATAGCCAACCCTAACCTTGTATTCTCCATCACGAGAAGCCCCCCAACTAGTCTCATCACTATGACCCGTCCACACGATCTCACGTGTCTGTAATATCTCTGCCAATTACTTTTTCTGTTCAGCAATAGCCTGGATGTCTTAAATTTTTTTCCATTTCCACACCTATTTGCCGTTAGACCTATCCACCGATCCGTAGTTTGATATTTTCTTACCCCATACTCTGGTTGTTTCTGCTCTGATCAGGTCTAAGTCCGGGAGAGTATACAATGCCGGGTGGCTTTCCCACAAGTCTTCCCAGAACTGGGCTAGACCCCCATCATTTATTTCCTATGTGATGTGCCTTGTGATTATTTTCCTACACTCCAAGATGAAATTCCAAATGGCAGATCCCCCTGGAGGATCAAGTGTATTCAAAATTCTGATCAGCTCATCAGAGTCCAGATATTTTCTTCTCAATATTTGGACCCATTTCCTGTTACCGTCTCGGTAAAGGCTCCATACTAGTTTAGCACCCATAGCTAAATTCATATTGTGAATCTCTCTGATACCAACCCCTTTTGCACTAAATGGTTTGCATATATTGTCCCATGACAACAAAGGGATTTTATTTAGATCCTCTGGGCCATTCCACAAGAACCTCCGCATTATTTGTACTAACTCATCACCCACAACCTTGGGGATTTTCATACATGACATTGAGTAAATAGGGATGGCTTATAGCATAGATTTGATCATGAGGATTCTGCCAGCAGATGACAACCATTTCCCCTTCTAGAGATCCATTTTCTTTTTGCAGTTTGTAATAAGATTGCCCCAGTAGCATTTCTGATTGATTCCTCCAAATAAAGGGACACCTAAAGTCTCCTCAGGATAGAGGCAATTTTAGGTCTAAAATTTTGTTTATATCTCTCTGCAGGCCTAGTTGTACATTGAGAAAAAAGACCTCTGATTTTCTCCAATTGATTGATTGCCTAGAAGCCCTAGTGTAGCTGTCCAGCGTGTTTTTGATAGCTCTTGCTTCTGCTCTACATGCTTTTCCAAATAGAATCGTGTCATCTGCAAATTGCTGGTGAGTGGGATTCTCAATGCAAGGACAAATTTCCATACCTTTCCATTTACCAATTCTCCTTTGATGTTGGATAGCCCTACCCAAGGCCTCAACCATGATGATGAACAAAAATGGGGATAAAGGGTCCCCTTGCCTTATCACCCTAGTTGAAGAGAAGAATCTTTGTGCTACAATGTTTACAAGGACTGAGTATTGTGGGTTTGAGATGCAACAGGCCACCCAACTGACCCAATCTGCTTCAAAGCCAAATTTTTGGAGAGCACTGATTAGGAATCGCCTATCCAGAAGATCATATGCTTTGAGGACATCTAGTTTGATAATCATGCTAGGAGCTTTGGCTTTCCTCGCTGAGCGAATTGCCTCATGGGGAATGATTATACCTTCCACAATTGATCTACCTGGTGAAAAGCCACTCTGTTCATCTGAAATTATCTTGTCAAGGACCTTTAATCTATTCGAAATAATTTTTGTTATGATCTTATAAATAGTGTTGCACAATGCTATGGGTCTGTAGTTTGTCATTGTCTGTACCTATTTCGTTTTCGGTATTAGTGCTAGGAACGTGTGGTTGAAAGATCCCATCATCACCTTGTTTCTTCTTGACTCCTCTACTGCCTTATGGAGGTTAGTGCCAATGATGTCCCAAAAAGCCTGATAGAATCTGGCCGCGAATCCGCCCGGACTAGGAGCCTTGTCTGCTCCGAGATGAAAAACTGCCTTCCTAGTTTCCTCCAAGCTGATAGCTTTACAAAGTTCCCTATTATCTTCTTCATTTATTAGGGTAGGAATATGGCTCAAAAATTCATCCCCGTCCTCATTTTCCGCTGTTTCTCTATTGAAGATTCCTGGAAATATTCAACTGCCGTTTTATTGACCTCCTCGGTCGTGGAGGCTCTAGTGCTATCCGCCCTAGTTATCTCATTGATTTGGTTTCTGCTTCTATTCGCCATTGTTTCTCTGTGAAAGTATTTGGTGTTTTTATCCCCTTCCTTCAGCCAAGCTTCCCTGGACTTCTATTCCCAGAAAATTTCCTCCTTCATGATTTCTTCTAGTTCTAATTTAAGCGCCTGCTCTTTCTCAAATTCTTCACCACTCATACCCCTTACAATGACTTGTTCATTAAGGCAAAACAACTCACCTTCCACCCAGATTTTCTCCTAGAAGATATCCTTGAAGTTATTCTGATTCCATTCTTTAAGGGCCCGTTTATTTCGTGGAATTTGTGCATGCTGGAATTGCCAATTCTAGAATTGAATCCATTCTAGAATTGTGCTAGTCTCAAAACGAATTCTAGAATATGGGCTTGTCCTGTTTGGTTCACCTGGAAGATGACTGAGAAGATGCAAATTCTGTGTTTGGTTCTACACAACTAGAATTGGAATTGGAATTTTGTTTTTGCAGACATACACATATATACACACATACACATATATACACACACATGTGTGTATATATACACATATATACGCACATGTGTGTGTATATACACACACATGTGTATATACACACATATGTGTATATATACACACGTATATATACACATGTATGTATACACACACACACACACATATATATAATATACACATACATGTATGTATATACACATGTATACACATATACACATGTGTATATATATACACACATACACACATGTGTGTGTATACACACATATACACATATAAACACATTTGTGTATACACATACACACACACACACATACACACATGTGTATATACATATGAATATATATATACACGTGTGTATATATACATACATGTATATATACTATATATATACATGTATGTATATACACACACAAGGGTATATACACACACGTGTATATACATACACATGTATATTCACACACGTGTATATATATACACATGTGTATATATACACATACACATGTGTGTATATATACACACATACACACACATATACACGTGTGTATATATACATACATGTGTGTATATATACACACATGTGTGTATATATATACATGTGTGTATATACACTCATAGGTATATATACATACATGTATCTATACTATATATATATATACATGTGTGTATATACACTCATATGTATATATAATATATACATACATGTATATATACATGTGTGTATATACTCATATGTATATATACATACATGTATATATACACATGTGTATATATTCACACATGTATATATATACATCCTCATAAAAATATAAAATTAACACAAAAATGGGAATGAATTTTCTTTCCCAAAATAATACTCTCAATTCCAATTCCAATTCCAGGTCCTGAGGGGGAATTGTGGAATGCTCAAAAAGGCCCAAAATTAGAATTCGCATAACCCTATTCCTATTTTTCATTTTGGAACCAAACACTGAATTCGACAATACCAGCATGTGGGTATGCCAATTCCTAGTCAATACCTAGAAACAAACGGGGCCTAAGATTCTTCTTGATATGTGACAATTTTTGCTTAAACTGATACATTTTTGGCTTATCCTTGCACTGGACTTCACACCACCATCATTTTATGAGATCATGGACGGACTTATCTCTCAACCACATATTTTCAAAACGAAAAGGAGAACCCCCTTTGGGTTGCTCTTGATTGAAAGCTAATTGAACAGGGAAGTGTTTCGACCTCATATATGGGAGTATCAACGACTCAAAGATGTCTTGGGATTCATCCTAGCCTCCAATTATAAAGAAGCGATCCAATTTCTCTGTAATGTTGGTAATACCTTTTCGTTTATTGGTCTAGGTGAACCTTGCGTTTTTGGAAACTATTTCCCTCAAGTTGCTATTGTACACCCACTCTAGAAAGTCCTACTGAACCCTAGAAACATTTTGTATACCCCCTTGCTTTTCTGAGTTATCCAAAGTTGCATTGAAATTGCCTTTGACAATTGTTGGAAGATCAATATTCTGCTCCAGCCAAATTTTGATCTCCCTCCATAGAATTCTTTTGGCCAAAGTGGAAATTGGCCCATACACATTTACCACTTGGAATTCCTTGTTTCCACTCAGGATTCTGCACCTAATTGCCATCCAAAACTGGCAACTCTTGTTTATTGTGCAAGATACAGTCAATGGGTTCCATACTATTCCAATTCCTCCTGAGGCTCTGATTGCTTCTACAAACAAACCTTCCCACTTCTTCCATGCTCTCATGCGCATCTCACTATCAACCTTATCCCATTTGATTTCCTGTAACATTATAATATCTGCCCTGCTTTGATCAATTTGATGTTTGATGCTTGATCAAGCACCACTTGCTAGGGGCATTGATACCCCTAGCATTCCAGGTAAGGAGCTTCATTGGTCCTCGAGAAGGACATACTCCTTCCCGTTTCTAAGTTTCATTTGGCCTTTTGCACTGGCAGCCATTACTAGTTTTGAGGCATTTGTCTTGCGACCCCTTTTCTTTGATATTGTTATTGAAGACTTCTTACACTTAGAGGGTGTTTGTTCAATGCCCAATTCAACCCCAGTGCATGTCTGTTCATTGTTTGATTCCACATCTCCTTCCGAGTCTCTATCCTCAAGCCCTTCTGCCTCAGTTATCCAATCATCATTTGATCCCCCCCAGTTGGCTATTGGCAGTATACTCCTGTTCTCCGATATCATCCATATGTTCCAATGCCTCTTCCTGTTCTCCGATATCATCCGTATGTTCTAGTGTGTTGATGTATGTAGCATCGGTCAGATAAATAAAACAAACTATATGATTATTATGAGAAATGATTTATTACATATATATATATATATATATATATATATATATATATATATATATATATAAAGTTAATCTATATTTATT
>MU225193.1:3245122-3327905 GCA_018584345.1 Thuja plicata | reverse complement strand
AATCTTTGCATCTATGGGAGTAGCACCGCTGGTAAGCTTTCATTAGGTTCGATCCCCGTCCATTTGTTAACTTCTTCATCCTTAGGAGTAGTAGTGAGGTAGTGAGTAGCTTAGTAGCGAGAGTTTGGTAAGTGAAGTTAGAAGTGACATAAATTCAGAAGTAGAAACAAAGGGAATATACATTGAAAAGCTAGAATCCATCATCATCATAGCCAGGGTTCAATATCTTTGAAGAAACAACGTAAGCCCGCCAACGTGATTACCAGCAAATCACATCATTGTAACTGAGTTAGGATCCACAGTTGTAAAGAACCTTGGAGTATTTCCTCACGTCCTTCGTGAGTATATACTTTTCAAGAGAGGGTTGAGTGTTTGATATCCTGTATCAAGCATTTAGTCCTATATGTTATGTAGTGGTACAAAACTCACATCAACAAGAGTCACACTTAAAGGAAGGGGCAGGCAACAGGTCACAAGGGGTCCCACTAGGCCCACCAATCCTCTCATTCCCCATCGGGGCTTTGTCAAGGTTGGTGGATCCTTTTTTAGGGGTGACATCTCCTCCATTGAGAGAGGGTGGGGGTGGGGGTACCAATTTTGGTGTCATCAATATAGTTCATTAGAGTCTCTTCCATCAAAGTCCGAGAGTTTTGAGCTCTCTTGTTATTCTGTTTGGAGCCTGAGTTTCTCCTCATCCTTTTGAGAGCAATGAGCATTGAGCTTCTTGGGTGCGTTTTGTGTAGGTTGCCCTTTTAAACCGAAGTCGAGTGAGTTGATATCTGGTATCTCCCCAAGAGTTTTTAAGGGATATGTGGAACCATTTTTGGTGGGGGTCTTCTCCTTCTTATAGGAATCAAGAAGGCTGTCCAAGGTATTTGAGATGCGAAAATTATCAAGCTTGCTGGTTGATGAGCCAAAGGCAGGAGGCAAAGCACCAGATTGGGGGTGGGAATGAGGGACAGGAAGAGCCGTAGTCTTGCCAACTTCCGTAGTGCTGGGTTTAATCAATGGAGCTTAACCATTCGAGTTAGGGTTTGGGCCTTTCTTATGCATTTTGAGCAGAGGACAACTTCTTCTAAGATGGCCTTCCCTCCTACACAGGAAGTAGGCATTGATGCTGCCAAGGAAAGTAATAGGACAAGAGACCAAATCGGTGCCAAGTTTAAAGCTAATCTCTAGAGGAAGATGAAAACCAGGGTTGAAAGACATGAGGGACCCTTGCATTGGTATGAGGGAGAAGAGAATCAGTTTTGTCGATTCTAATAACACTTCCAATGGGCTCCAGGGCTTGGGGCAAAAAATTCGAGAGGAAAGGGGGGACATTCCCCACCATTATCCATCTAGGGCACGAAAGTGCCAAAACCTCTTCATAAATGGCCTCGGGTGACTAAGAAACTGCTCTGAAACAGCAGGCTCAAATGTTCCAAAATTGTTTTTTCAATACTTCTTTCTAACTATTAGAATTGTTAATGTTTGTAACTTCAGTTGTATGATCATTTAGAATACAAATAACACTTAGATATTGATTAATAATAATATATTATATTTATGTATATATGATATAGATATGTTATATTATATATTATTATTAAATATATATTATGCCAACTTATATTATTCTAATATATGATTGATTGATGAAAACATTATAAAGTTGATTAAATTATTCTAATCAATTTGTTATTGAAGAGGAGGCATGTCTCTTTGGAGACATGCCTCCCCAAGATAATATATATTCTGAGATGGATGGAAATTCTAAGAACACATAGAAGATGAAAAGTGCAAGTATTGGAATTTACATCCATACCGGATTATAAACAAGATATATTACATATCTCAAGTCTGAAAATTACAACATGGTATCAGAGCGAAATTCTGGGATTAGAAATTTCAGACAAATAATATCCATGTCCACTAACTACAACCCTTGAGGGCTGCGGTATGGTCTGGGGTCACTCATTACATTGAAGGAAGACAACGCTTCTATATATTGTTGTTTTGAATATCAAACTGTGGAAGTTCTTGCCTCTGGAAGTTCTTGACGCGAGAGATTTACTTCCTGCGTTATTGCCAACAACATGTGGAGGGAGTGTGGGCAGTTGTGGATGTTTCTGTAGATAGCGTTCGAGAGATGAGTCTAAACATGAATCAACAATCATCACCATCGTCGCTTTTACGCTGCCGTAGGCTCCTTTTTGGTTGTGTTATTCAAGATATGCCCAATGGTTATTCCAAGGTGACATGGGTGGAGCATGTGGAACCCGTGGAACGAGGCGTACATTGAATCTACAGGCATTTGCTCAACAACAAAAATGGCATTCGGCGCGGATTTGTGGCCACTCTTCAACGAATGTGCGAGCGGTTGGCCAGTCTCATGGTCACCAACATATCTGCAAGAGAGCTCGGAATAATACCCCTTGCCGAGGGGCAGCGGAGCGTGATGAAACTGGTGCAGCGGATGATGAGCAACTTTTGCGAGAACGTGAGCTAATTCTCCATGCACAGGTGGACAAGGTTGTCTGGTTCGAGCGAGGACGGAGTTCGAGTCACAACTAGAAAGAGCACCGATCCAGGCCAACCCAACAAGGTCGTTCTCTGCGCTGCCACTTCTTTTTGGCTTCCCGTTCCTCCTAGTCACTTCTTTGATTTCTTCAGAGACGAACATATGAGAGCCGAGTAGGATGTGTTGTTGAGCAGGAACAAAGTGCAAGAGGTCGCTCACATTGCCAATGGTGTGCATCCCAGAAAGTGCATTTCGCTTCTCCGGGCCTGATGAATAGAGCAGTTCATTGACAACCATATGAGATTATATCAAAGGATGAAGATCGAATTCAATTATTTGAATAGCGACTAAGGTATAGACCAATTTCAGAAATAGATACCAAGGTATCGGATTTGTCATAAGGATATCAGGTAAAGTCGAGAATTATCGCATGAGCCAATATGAATGTAAGAAATTAAAGCTCTTCGATTAAGGACAATGATCGACAATTAAGCAAATGAATAATTGAGGAGACTATTGTCAAATTTAATGTGATACCTTCTGATATTGTATTGCGAGGTATTAAAACGGTGAATTGATAAGAGCGATGATACTAATATTCTTATATTTTTTTCGATCCAATAATTGTAATGTTCAGCAAGCATATTATAATGAGTTCCGCATACAATTGAAGGCATGATAGTGATTCCAAGGCAGCGGTTTGTTTAACGTTTGCAAGGAAAACAATGATATAAGGTGCCGAGCTATCAATACTATGTTGATGCCACCATACTTCTAATGTTCGACAATTACTTTATATTAAGTCACGCATACAATTGAAGGTGTGAATTCTTCCAATATCGAAGACCTGGATATTATTGGGGGACATGCATGATGTCGTGTATCTTCATTCCGGGATGGATACTATTGGGGGCAACAAATCATTATTCGAGAATGCTGGTGCCTGAACCAAGTGGGAATCATTGTTTTAAATCCAAACTGAACCAAGATCCATGATTAGAGACAACTTGGTTGTAGAGAGAACAAGTATCAACCACCGTGCTTGATACTACATAAAGCGGTTCTCATGTACAGAAACGTTGGTTACAAAATATGCGAATGCATGGAAATCTAAGTCGTTGAAGCTTGCTTGTACGTGATTTACAGCCTGGGTATCCCATATTTGGGGTTGACATGATTCTTCAACAGAGGGATTCCTTGGAGTTATGGTTTGCGGCAGAACACCTTTCACTAGAGATACCACTGCTGGATCGTAGATTGAAATGACTCTAATTATGATAGTGATGTGATTGTCAGCCAGGGCTGAAAGCTCGACCTAATCACTCCTATCGTGTCACTTGCTTAGTGGAAGTAGACCAAGGTTCTGAGAATAAAAGACAAGTATTTCGTGCTTGATTATGCACATGAATTTTTGAGTTATTAATTCTTGCTATAACATTGGGATAGTAAATTTTGTATGCGTCTATCATTGGTATTTCCCTTTGAGATATGTTAAGTTTTAGGATAGCTGCAAATGTAATAGCACTCTATGTTGTATATGCAAATCAAACTTCTATTCAAATGAAAATCTTAGCTTTTGTATATCTTTTACTTTATTAATATATTATGAATATATTAATTCTGATACTTCTTTTATGTATGCAGATTGCTGAATACACTATGTTCGATTTCAATATGTTTCAGCCAACTATCATTTTGCATATATATATGAATATAGAGTCATGTAAATAATAAGCCGTGACTCATTAACGAATCACGTCTTATCATTGACGTGACCCTTCATAACAAAATGAATCACTGTTAATCTCAGTTGATATTGTTTATATAACCGACCGATAGTAATATCGGTGGTGACATTACTAATGTCAACCGATAATACTATCGGTGTTAACACATATATATGATAGTTATCCGATAATAATATCGGTGATAACCTAAAGTTATATGATAGTCATTGATAACAATATCATTGATAACCGATACTAATCGGTATACATGAAGTCGACAGTCATAAAGAAATAAATTGATGATCATCGATTTATCATTAATGATAATCGATGGTTATCTATCTATCACTAATGATAATTCGATGATCCTTATTATATGATCATTAAATCATTACACATGGTTATCGATATTTATAATATGAGGATATATTATTATCATAAATATATATATACGTATATACATTAATGTATGTATAATAATAGTCATAACTATTATATACATACGTTAATATATATGCATATATGTAGTGTATATTCTTATGCATATATATTTGATCGCCGCTGTCTTATTTCAACACTCCCTCTTAGCTAGGGAAGATATAGTGTACATATAGATTGATGTATTTCGATAATATTATTATGTAGATTTTATCTGATCGAAGCTATAAACATCAACATTCCCTCTTAGCTAGGAAAGATAAAATGCACATCACAATATGTTCATAAATTGTGAAAGTTTGTTCATTAGAAATCAATTCTCAAATGTAATCAATTGAAACATATTCCCAATATGTGGATTGTCTGCATTGGCGATTCTATCCACAAGTTCTCAGGTGGATTGCCTCCATCGGTGATTCTATCCACAAAATATCTATCACAATAGAAGATCAAGTTATTGTAAGATCGTCACCTTTCAATAACTTTAACAAATACAAGTGATAATCATTTGGAAGTCGTCACTCCCTTATGATTTACATAGGGCCCATATAGTTATAAAATAATATTAATATAATAATCAATAATCATGTCAAGTTTACCTCAGAAGTGTTCTTATCTTTATCAGTGAAGTCCCTCTCAATCATAAGGTATCTTGAATTATTCTTAGAATACATATTTCTCTGAATACACATTTGAATTATTGACTTCAGCAAGGGAAGTTTGCATTCTAAGTCTGTTAGGACACTTTCTTGCAGTGTGACCATATTTGTTTTATCTAAAACATTGCATTGTAGAGAGGTGTCTATGTTTCTTGAACGGTTGTTGATCATATGACTTCTTGCCCTTTTTCCTTTGACTCTGCTCATCTTTTCCATTAGGTTTAAGAGGATTTTCTATTATTGTCCTTAGCTCATTCTTCCTTAATACCAACATCATTCAAAGTTTCCACAATTCAAAATTGGAAGCACCTTCAAGTCTGTCTTCGAGTCTCATTCCATTTGCCATTCTGTAGGTACAAGATTTCCAAAAATCTGATCTTGATCTTCCTTCAATCTAATCGGATCTTCCTTCAAGCGGTTAGGTTTTAACGAAGGAACCTGGCTCCGATACCATGTTAAGTTTTAGGATAGCTGCAAATGTAATAGCACTCTATGTTGTATATGCAAATCAAACTTCTATTCAAATGATAATCGTAGCTTTTGTGTATCTTTTACTTTATTAATATATTAATTCTGATACTTCTTTTATGTATGCAGATTGCTGAATACACTATGTTCGATTTCAATATGTTTCAGCCAACTATCATTTTGCATATATATATGAATATAGAGTCATGTAAATGATAAACCGTGACTCATTAATGAGTCACGTCTTATCATTGACGTGACCCTTCATAACAAAATGAATTGCTGTTAATCTCAGTCGATATTGTTTATATAACCAACCGATAGTAATATCGGTGGTGACATTACTAATGTCAACCGATAATACTATCAGTGTTAACACATATATGCGATAGTTATCTATTAATAATATCGGTGATAACCCAAAGTTATATGATAGTCATCGATAACAATATCGATGATAACCAATACTAATCGGTATACATGAAGTCGACAGTCATAAATAATTAAATCGATGATCATCGATTTATCATTAATGATAATCGATGGTTATCGATCTATCACTAATGATAATTCGATGATTATTATTGTATGATCATTAAATCATTACACATGGTAATCGATATTTATAATATGAGGATATATAATTATCATAAATACATTATGTATATGTATATACATTAATGTATGTATAATAATAGTCATAACTATTATATACATACGTTAATATATATGCATATGTAGTGTATATTCTCATCCATATACATCTGATCGCCGCTGTCTTATTTCAACACTCCCTCTTAGCTAGGGAAGATATAGTGTATGTATAGTTTGATCTATTCCCATAATATTATTATGTACATTTTATCTGATCGAAGCTATAAACATCAACAAGATAGTTTAGTTTTATGAACTATTTATAATCTCTCTTTGAAATGCTTTCTGGATGGATCAAGAAGCATAAGAAATTGCATTCAAGGGAAAGAAAACTTGATTGAAGATGGACATAAGATTCAGAGGGAGTCTAACAATCTATCAAAGGCAACGTTGGACGAGGAGGTTAGAAGGTTGATATTATATTCAAAAGAAGTCTTACATTTCATCTAAGGCAACCTTGGATGAGAAGGTCAAGAGGTTGATGGCATGTACTTGGAGCTTCATATGGAAGCCAAATTATCATGTGTTTGGTGTTGCCAAGTTGCCAAGCTTGGGGATAAATCCACAGTTTATCACATTCATTCATGTTACTATGGAATCAAACAAGTACATTTGTTTATGAGAAACTATTCCTACGAATAAGGTTATGATCAAAATTTCAACATGATCATGTACTAGATGATGAGAGTCTCTTGGAGCAAGATATTTTCATAATTGGGACCATGTATGTTTCCGTAATAGAGGGAGATACTAGAGCATCTCCCAAAATTGATTTTCAAGGATCTTAATCATTGTGATTTAGAAGGGCAGGCCATATTGAGATGGCTTCCCTAGTGACCAGGAAACTATAAAAAGCCAAAGGATTGCAATTCAAATGATGTAGTTCCATGTATGTGGGCTAGAAGGCTTTTATGCAGATATCTAGGTCATGATATTCCTAGATAGATGGATAAGTTGTTGGATGAAAGGGCATTCAAGAAAAGATCTTGATACAGACTAAAGAACAAAGACACGACTTGCTGGCATGGAGTTAGAAGGTTGATATTAGATTAAGAGGGAGTTTGATAGTTCATCTAAAGCAACCTTGGACGAGGAGTTCAGGAGGTTGTTGCAAGACCTTAAAATTTAAAGGGAGCATCTAGAGGATCTTATTCATTCTGATCTGCAAGGAATTTGGTCATATTGGTTCAGAGGGAGTCAACAATGAAGATGGTTTTTGCAGTCAAAGGACTATGATCATGAGATTGAGTCCCATGTGTGCTGGCTGAAATACCTTTATGCTAACTCCTATGTCATGATATTCCTGGATAACTTGGGGTTCACCAAGAGTGATGCAAACTATATAAGAGATATAGTGCATAAGTATGTTATTCAAGGTACATTACACTACACATTATGTCTGATCATCCTCCCTAGCTAAGAGAGAGTGTTAATGTTTGTAGCTTCATTCATATGATCATTTAGAATACATATAACACTTAGATATTGATTAATAATAATATATTGTATGTTTATATATATATATATATATATATATATATATATAAAATGCAAACTTATATTATTCTAATATATGATTGATTGATGAAATCATTAAAAAGTTGATTAAATTATTCTAATCAATTTGTTATTGAAGAGGAGGCATGTCTCTTTGGAGACATGCCTCCCCAAGATGATATATATTCTGAGATGGATGGAAATTCTAAGAACACACAGATAATGAAAAGTGCAAGTATGGGAATTTACATCCATACCAGATTTTATAAACAAGATATATTACATATCTCAAGTCTGAAAATAACAAGAAGAATTGTTAAAGAAAAATGAGAAAACGTCCTTTTTGAATCATTCTGAGGAAGGAAAAATTAAACCCTAGCTTTTTTCCCCAATAGTTATGCAACCAATCATTAAGATAGTTGTTGGAAGGAACTCTCACATCACTATAAGCCACAAGAAACACTGCACAATCTCTAAACCAATTTTTTCCCCTTCGATAGCCGTGGCCATTTGGGTGTTGGGTCTAACAACAAATGGCGAGAGAGAGGGTCCCTTACCTCCTTCACCTCCGTTGTCTGCTTCTTCGTTGCAGTATTTGACCACAAAACGAGTGCCTTCGGGAAGGGTAAAGACTCCAGCAACGACCTCTCTAAAGGATCGTGACCCAGCTCCATTCTCCACCGCCTCTCTCGACTTCTCTAAATGATTTCTACTAGGGGAGTCATCTTCCATACAGTAGGATGAAGCCTTAAAGGCTTGTCAGGGCCGAGAGGACGACCTCCCACCAGCGGGGGAGGCCTCCTCAGTGAAAGTTAATGGGTGGCAGTAATGTTGCAGAGCCCTCGACCCTTAGCTATCTTTTGTAAATCAGAATTGAAAATAAGTTTAGCTTGATTTCTTATTCCCATTCCATTTACCTTATTTATATATCTTCATTTCTGCTCCATACATCTATATGTGTATGTATATTATGTCTTTTTATTCTCCCCTTTCCTCTCATCACATTCCACAAACTCTATTTATATCTCCATACGCCTTTGAAAAAAGGCAACACTTGATAATGGATGCATTCTTTCCAAGTGAGGCATCCTTCCTTAATTACTTGCCTTTTTAACAAATTCTATCACTTTCTTTTTCAAAACATAATCACCCCTTTTAATATAAATCACTGCCTCTATGAAACTCTCAACCACTCACATCTTTTTCTTTTTTTTAGTCATCCACTTCTTAATATAGGGGATTAATATTATTTTATAGATGGCTTTAACTTGGGCAATTTAATAGGTAAAGTAAGGTTGGCCAAGATTAATTACTTTGTCATTTCTTATAACCAAAGAAGTCGGCTAGCATATGAAAGAAACTATCTTAATCACTGCCTTTTTAAAACTTTCCAATTGCTCCTTATTGGAATTGCTTCTTCATATCCCTCCATTTACTTGGGTGATCAATGCAGATTTATATAGTCTTTGTCAAACTATGGTCGGCCAAGAGTAATCCTTTAATTTAGATAATAATGTAGATATGGTCGGTCAACATGGATAAGATTAAGTTCGTCCTTCTTCATCCTAAATAGTTAACACATTTAGACATGAAATTCAAATACTCCTACATTTCGTGCACACTGCGAACATAAGGGAGTCAGCTAGCATGTAAAAATAAAAACTGTCCTGCCTATGATGAAGTCATCCATCTATGATCATAAACTTGCATATTGGTTACAAATATTTTCCTCATAATGTTTGCAATGGACTGCCTTAATTTCTAGGTAGGGCATTACATGTTATTTATTGACAAATTCTTTGAAGAGACTCAAATTGCTTAATAAAAGGATTAATTTCTATATAATAATGATCAAGATTTATCAATTTGTTGGAGTTGATAATATTTCCTAATCCCTATTCATTTCGTGATATAAATGTTTTATACAGTTAGTGTGGATGATTAGTTTGAATAAAGTGTAAATTTAAATTTGATTATTTTATTATTAAACTAGATAATATAAAAAAATTACTCACACCTATTATACTCATAAAATATATAATACGAGCATAGATATCTTAAATACATCTATCTAAAATAACTCTTTAGATGCCTATATTGAATTTGTTATTGAGAATAGGTAAGTGCCTGGAGACTGATATCTCTTGGCGTCTTTTAGATAGATGTACTTAAGATATCTATGCTAGCGTTTATGGTGGGGGAAGCTGTTGTTGTTTGTTTTCTGATTTCATTGATAACACCTGCTACAAGTTTTCACTTAGTATAAATGTAATTCCAGTACTCTGCTTTATATGCCCTGGGAAAATTATAAAAAAGCTTTTAATTCATGATGGAATTCTATGCAGATTCCAACAAAGGGGAAAGGAGTACAAGCAGACAGAGTTAAATGCTACGAACCTGCTACAATGAAGTATCTTGGATATTTTCCAGCATTGACATCAGATGAGGTTTTACCATTCCTTCTATGTTCTTTTTGCTTGTCTTTGTATTTTACTTATTTTTTGACATTACAAAACATTACTTTCCATATGAAAGGTTAAAATGGAACCTTGATATTTTTCACAGTTAACACATCTTGTAAGTTTTAAGTTGCATGCGTTGCAAAAAGGATCAATCCTTGCCCTTTGGAGGAGGCATCTGCAAAATATTTGATATCCAATGACCGTTTCATACTAAAGAGATAGTCATTCTTGATCAGACTCCTTATGAGGAGCCCCTTTAATGCTATTATCTATGCTTGAGATTATGTATGATAGAATAGAAACTCACTAAAGTGATCTGACGCCCACTATGGTGGCCAGAGGATAGACCTCCTTTGCAGTCTAAATGTGCTATGGGGGAAGGATATTTGGTAAAAGATAGAAATTGATAACTATATCAGGGTGCAGAATGCTAGGGGAAAGATGAATACTAGAACAGTTAGACTTTGCAATGGGAGCTGGAGTATGCAAAGTTTTAGTATGCCGTACTTATGTACAGGATCTGAGAAGTCGGATGTATGAATTCCTAAGCTGCCCCCTGTTCTACCACTTACTTTCTGCTGTTCAAAAATTGATATTATTATACACATGCAGGGGGGGTGATGAGCTATTTGGCAGCCACACTAATATCATATCCTATAGAATTTTGTAAACGGGTTTATAGCAGATTCAAAGTTAACCAGCAACATGTTAAATGTGAGAGTTTGAAAATTTAAATGGTTTATTTTTGTCAAGGACTGAGGTCTTATTTGGCGATATAAAGGTATCCAAAGTTTTGTTCCTGATGATGATGCTATCTTCCTTTTAATTTTCATCTGATTACTTTTCCTTGGATGGCTGTAACATGAGCTCAGGTCAGGGGACATGTCAAGCAAGCAAGAGAGGCTCAAAAGGTGTGGGCAAAAAGTAGTTTCAAGCAACGCAGACAGTTACTGCGCATCTTTCTGAGATATATTATTGAACACCAAGAACTTATTTGCGAGTAAGCTTTGTAATTTATCTTAAGGCATATTAATAAATTTTGGGCATGTGTAAATATCTCAATGCAATTAGAAAATTTCAATTATTTATTTAGATGTAGGTTTGTTGTAAAGAATATTGACCACTGTGAAGCTCTGTAAATACTCCTTATTTTATTATTGTTCAGAAGCATTTAGAATGTGGGCTGTGGCAGAACAATGCATATTTGACCTATCAATACTTAAGATTAGATTGTGAGAAAATTATCTTACTGGTGTGAGGTCACAACTTCCTCCCAGATTTACTGCTGGTCATGGACATTTGTAAAAGCTATGTTATACTCATCAGTACTGCCAGGGATGCTTAGTGGAAATTCTTTTCTCATTTAGAGGACAGTTGATCTAGATCACCACCTCCTATACTTATTCACAAGTGCAGTTTATAGTTCAGTCGTTAGTTCAGAATTAGCTTCCCATTTTGTAATATAGCAAGGGGTATGGTTCTGTAGATGCTCGAGTGCCAGCGGTTAATGTTTTATTTAAAGAACACCTTATCCAAGCTACACTTTTTGATACCTTTTTTAGGCATACATTATCCCATGCCCCAGAGGTATAGGGACTTCCTTTTGGGTATACTGACTTCTGTGTTTTAAATTATTGGCAAAATATAGAAACTAGTCGGTTTGCCTTAGTGTATCTTCAAATCAAAATCTAATTTGCACATAGTTGGATCAGCGTTTAGACATTGGTAGTTTAGCTTCCTTGATTTCATCTAGCTGTATATTGTTCTGGTTCTTGGATTCTTCTGTTCTCCGATATGAGTATTCTGATAGACTTCCTTCCACCTTGCACACTCTTTGGAAGCCATCTTTGGCAGATTTTTGATGAGAATATTTACACAAATCCTGTCTGGTTTTCGAATTAAGACGTTCCATGGCTTTGTAGAACACAAATTTTCTACTGACAGTGGGGAGAGGGGGGTGTGAATCAGTAGGAAATGAATCTTAAACTTTTATCCAATTAAATCCTTTGACAAATTACTTCTAACTGAATACTGAAATAAAAGCACCAAACTGAAAACTGAAAACTGAAAAGAGGTACCACTCAATAAAGATAATGCACAAGGATATGACGTGGAAACCCAGGATGGGAAAAACCATGGTGAGAATTCCTGCTAGGATCTACTGTCCTAATCCAGCCTCACAAAGAAGTTCAATTACAACGTTTAAGGGTACCAACCCTAAGGAGTCACCAAACCCCTGTTCTAGAGCACCAACTCTTTCACAATTTGAGCACCTACTCAATCAATGTGAGCATCAACTCAGAATTACAAGGATTACAAATAATTACAGTTGCGACTTCTTTTTACAAATATGAATGAACAGAGATTCTGATACAACAAGACAATTCCCCTACTTTCTCTGAAAAATAATTTCAACCTAATATGCAAATAATCTCTCAAACTGAATTCAAACAAAGTGTATTATGTCTGCAAACTGATCACAATCTTTGAAATTTTTCCTTTATAACAACTGGGGCATGAAACCAATCAATATCAATCTGAATTTTCACAAACTTCAAATATCTGTTAAAATATCTCCGCAAAAATAATTTCAATCTGGTATGCCAATATTTCTCCTGCAAACTGAATTCAAGCAAAGCACTCTCGCTGCAAAAATGATTTCAATCTCTGAAATAACAATTACAAACCCTGCACACTTACTCAGACTGAAATGACAATCATGATATACCTCTGTATTGTTACTGCAAATATTGTTCAACCCTTGTCTTGTGAAATCAAAACAGAATTAAAGATAATCTTCACCGTTAATACCGTTTTCAGATCTATTCACAATCAGATATCATTAGATAATAATGTCAAAATTGTTTTCTTGCTTTATAATCAGACTGCAAAAGTAAGTCAAAACTGATATCTCACAATTTATTTCAATAATATTACCTCTCTCTCCTTTTCACACAGCATGCTCCATATATATACTTAACATAATCCTCTTAACATCCTCCTCAAACTGACTTCATAAATAAAACATTGTATTCTAATGGAAGGAGGTTCTCATGGCACTTCACACTTGAATTTCTTTTTCATACACACCCACCATTCAAATAGAAGCAAATATATATATCGCTCTTCACATAGTTTAGGAAGTTTAAGAAAGTTATAACCATCTCCAACTGCAACCGTAAACTGCTGCACAACCACCACATAATTATGTCAAACCATTTGTTTGTTCTTATGAACAAGTTGGCTATTCTTTTTTTTTCATCAATGGCAAGTGATTTAGAGGATTTTATCAGGACAACAAAGCATAACTAACAAATGTTGTCAAAACATCCTTTATCATGACTTCAACTGAATGCAAACTTTATAACTGTTTACAAATTGCAACCACAGAACCATTTTCCAATATGTATTCTGAAGATATATGCAGACCAAAGATACAATCTGATAAAAACACAAAAATGGTTAAGATGTATGCAGACCGAAGATACAATATGATAAAAACATGAAAACGGTTATCAGACAATATATGTTCTGCAGAGAATCGAAAGTATATTTCTATGGAAATGAAGATGAATTTCTTTGAGGTAAATTTTGTCTTCTACTAGTTGCATGTGGGTATTGATGTTCAATATTTTATAAACTTAAGTCACTGCTTTTCATTACTCAATATCTGACACGTGTCGAAGTCTGTCATTCACCAAAGCTTTGGATAACAACATACAAGCATCCCCCAATTTTTTGATTTTCCGTCTTCTATTATCTATCTAGCATCTCCCGATTTCGTAATCTTGATATCATGTCTTGGTTCAAAATATTTCCATGAAGCCCAATGAAACCCAAGCCTTAAGGAATACACAACTTTAGATATGTAGACTGTGCATATCTAACAAATCATCCTTGTCTCTGTGTGCAATCCAAACAACTCATCAATCATCCCGTCAAATATGATGTCAAACTTTGTAATCTAGAAATGTCAAAGTGCTTGTGACCAAATCATCGACAGGCACTTCTGAGAGCCTTCAAAAGCCTTCCTATCCTCTTCACTCCCATCATCAATAACATCATCCGCATCGAGATACCCCCAGAGCGGAGATATGGAAATCTGGCAAAGATTATCACGCCACCAATAAATTGGTTAAATACCAGGTATTTCCATGTTTGAATAACTCACGTACTATGCATGTCGAACAGGAGAATGTCTTTATTTCAAAGACAGCAACACACGTATAAGACTGCTTAAATCATTTTCACATTTCAGAAAAAAGCTTTGTATGAATCTTACTGTGCTATTTGAAGAATTCACAGGACCAAACTTTGTATGTATCTTACTTTGCTTATTTGAAGAATTCAGAAACAGACATATTGAAGTTTGCTTCTGAAGGATATATCTCTACATTTATTTCTTCAAACCAAACTAAGATACATCTCAGAATACATACTGCTGCATTTTGACATCAATGACAAATTTGCTAACAGCCTTTTCTCCCGCTTTACCTTGAAACTTCATTTGAATGATGAAGCTATTCCTTGTTTTGTGTGTGTGGGGTGTGTAAGACAAACTCATATTTGGGGAACAACATATAACCTTTTTAATTTGATTTTTTTTTCTTTCTTCCTTAGGCTAATGATGAGAACTGGGAGCCTTGATCAACTTATGAAAAGTAGCTGTGAGTGCACAATGATAACATAATGATGTTCATAACACACGATTGTATTTTTCTTCAATTTGACTAAATGCCAAGTCAGAACCTTACAAAAAAGGACAAGAAAATAAATTAGGTGAACAGGTTCACACTTAATGAGTCACGTCTTATCATTGACGTGCCCCTTCATAACAAAATGAATCACTGTTAATCTCAGTCGATATTAAATCGACGTGATGTTGTTTATATAACTGATCGATAGTAATATTGGTGGTGACATTACTAATGTCAACCGATAATACTATTGGTGTTAACACACATATATGATAGTTATCCGATAATAATATTGGTGATAACTCAAAGTTATATGATAGTCATCGATAACAATATCGATGATAACCGATACTAATTGGTATGCATGAAGTCGACAGTCATAAACAAATAAATCGATGATCATTGATTTATCATTAATGATAATCGATGGTTATCGATCTATCACTAATGATAATTCGATGATCATTAAATCATTACACATTGTAATCGATATTTATAATACGAGGATATATTATTATCATAAATATATATATATATATATATATATATATATATACATTAATGTATGTATAATAATAGTCATAACTATTATATACATACATTAATATATATGCATATAGGTAGTGTATATTCTCATCCATATATATCTGATCGCCACTGTCTTATTTCAACACTCCCTCTTAGCTAGGGAAGATATAGTGTACGTATAGTTTGATCTATTTCCATAATATTATTATGTACATTTTATCTGATCGAAGCTATAAACATCAACACTGCCTCTTAGCTAGGGAAGATAAAATGCACATCACAATAAGTTCATAAATTGTGAAAGTTTGTTCATCAGAAATCAATTCTCATAATGTAATCAATTGAAACATATTCCCAATATGTGGATTGCCTCCATCGGCAATTCTATCCACAAGTTCTCAGGTGGATTACCTCCATTGGCAATTCTATCCACAAGCTCTCGTGTGGATTGCCTCCATCGGCGATTCTATCCACAAACTCACGAGCGTTAGTGTGGATTGCCTCCATCGGCGATTCTATCCACAAGCTGTCGTGTGGATTGCCTCCATTGGCGATTCTATCCACAAACTCACGAGCATTAGTGTGGATTGCCTCCATCGGCGATTCTATCCACAAGCTCTCGTGTGGATTGCCTCCATTGGCGATTTTATCCACAAACTCACGAGCTTTAGTGTGGATTGCCTCCATCAGCGATTCTATCCACAAGCTCTCGTGTGGATTGCCTCTATCGGCGATTCTATCCACAAACTCACGAGCTT
Organism: Thuja plicata; assembly: GCA_018584345.1. Taxonomy (NCBI): domain Eukaryota; kingdom Viridiplantae; phylum Streptophyta; class Pinopsida; order Cupressales; family Cupressaceae; genus Thuja; species Thuja plicata. The sequence continues at coordinate 3,311,514 of MU225193.1, read as the reverse complement.
TAATGTGGATTACCTCCATCGGCGATTCTATCCACAAGCTCTCGTGTGGATTGCCTCCATCGGCGATTCTATACACAAACTCACGAGCTTTAGTGTGGATTGCCTCCGTCAGCGATTCTATCCACACGTTCCTAGGTGGATTGCCTCAATCGGCGATTGTATCCACAAGATATCTATTACAATAGAAGATCAAGTTATTGTAAGATCGTCACATTTCAATAACTTTAACAAATACAAGTGATAATCATTTGGAAGTCGTCACTCCCTTATGATTTACACAGGGCCCATATAGTTATAAAATAACATTAATATAATAATCAATAATCATGTCAAGTTTACCTCAGAAGTGTTCTTATCTTTATTAGTGAACTCACTCTCAATCATAAGGTATCTTGAATTTCTTTTAGAATACATATATCTCTGAATACACATATGAATTATTGACTTCAGCAAGGGAAGCTTGCATTCTAATTCTGTTAGGACACTTTCTTGCAGTGTGAACATATTTGTTGCATCTTAAACATTGCATTGTAGAGAGGTCTCTAGGTTTCTTGAACGGTTGTTGATCATATGACTTCTTGCCCTTTTTCCTTTGACTCTGCTCATCATTTCCATTAGGTTTAAGAGGATTTTCTATTATTGTCTTTAGCTCATTCTTCCTTAATACCAACATAATTCAAAGTTTCCACGATTCAAAATTGGAAGCACCTTCAACTCTGTCTTCGAGTCTCATTCCATTTGCCATTATGTAGGTACAAGATTTCCAAAAATCTGATCTTGATCTTCCTTCAATCTAATCGTATCTTCCTTCAAGCGGTTAGGCTTTAACGAAGGAACTTGGCTCTGATACCATGTTAAGTTTTAGGATAGCTGCAAATGTAATAGCACTATGTTGTATGTGCAGTTTAAACGTCTATTCAAATGATAATCTTAGCTTTTGTATATCTTTTACTTTATTAATTTATATTATGAATATATTAATTCTGATACTTATTTTATTTATGCAGATTGCTGAATACACTATGTTCGATTTCAATATGTTTCAGCCAACTATCATTTTGCATATATAGATGAATATAGAATCACGTAAATGATAAGCCGTGACTCATTAATGAGTCACGTCTTATCATTGACGTGACCCTTCATAATAAAATGAATTGCTGTTAATCTCAGTCGATATTAAATCGACGTGATGTTGTTTATATAACTGACCGATAGTAATATCGGTGGTGACATTACTAATGTCAACCGATAATACTATCGGTGTTAACACACATATATGACAGTTATCCGATAATAATATCGGTGATAAACCAAAGTTATATGATAGTTTTTGATAACAATATCGATGATAACTGATACTAATCGGTATACATGAAGTCGACAGTCATAAAGAAATAAATCGATGATCGTCGATTTATCATTAATGATAATTGATGGTTATCGATCTATCACTAATGATAATTCGATGATCATTAAATCATTACGCATGGTAATCCATATTTATAATATGAGAATATATTATTATCATAAATAGATATATATGAATATACATTAATGTATGTATAATAATAGTCATAACTATTATATACATACGATAATATATATGCATATATGTAGTGTATATTCTCATCCATATATATCTGATCGCCGCTGTCTTATTTCAGCACTCCCTCTTAGCTAGGGAAGATATAGTGTACGTATAGTTTGATCTATTTCCATAATATTATTATGTACATTTTATCTGATCGAAGCTATAAACATCAACAGTAGTAGTATTGGTGCTCGTTGTAAAAGGCTGGAAGGAACTGAAGGATATATACCTATATTATATTCTAGCAATTTTATTGGAAGCTATTGTCAGTGGTCACAAATTAGAGGTTAGCAATAAACCCTTCACTCTATTATTACTGTGATTAGCTGAATATTTTTAGCAATTTTTTTGCTTATATGTAATTTCGTTTAGACATGTGGTGGTGAGTGTATGATATGCTTTTTATTGAAACACAAATTATCAATACATATTTCCAAACCTGAAACATTAAACCTCAACACAAACATCTGATTCGTATAACAGTATGACAATTGTTCGATGAAATGTTCATCGAAAAGAGCACTAGTCTTTGGTGAAACTGGATTGGTTATTACAACGGTATTAGAGCTGGTTTTCCTGCCAGCCCAGCCTGTCTTTAATGAGTGAAAGAGAGAGGAGATAATATAATAGAGAATTGAGGAGATAGTGACAACTTGCACAGGTTTTGGAAGGTGGGACACCCTTCGACATTTTGGGTATACATCAGAGGTCACATTAGGATAATGCTGCAAACAAGCCCGATATTTTAATAGAGTAGTGAACAAAGGGAAATAAGTATTGGGTGACATGAGTGTCAGAGATCAGGGAGAAGAAAGGGTTTTGAGTTTGTTGGATGCACTAGTTAGAGGATAGCAAGATAGAGAACAAAGGGCACAACAACACAATCAGCTTTTGGAGTTATTAATAAAAATGATGGCTCGTCGACTGCGAGTGAATATTGGTGCAATCATTGATGGGGGCAACAATGGAGGTAATAATGGATGTGATGGTAATTCAATCAATGATAAGACTTCCAATCAGTGTGACACTGCATCCAGTTCTAGGCCAATGATGCGTATTTTTCTACCTAGAGTTGAAACTTAGTTGGGCAATGGACCCACCTTAATAGAATTATAGGATCAGTTCAGATAGGATTGGGTTGTTGCAGGTTTATAGCCGATATTTCCCTTAAGGATTATATGGACCTCAGGATGAGACACTTGCCCAATAGATGTAACAAAGATCACAATAATGATCTTATGTGGAAGATTGGCAAGCTTAGTTTGCCTTTCTTTGATGGTTCATTGAAGAGGCCAATGCATGCTTGGGTGTAATGTTCCCTTCCAAATTTACCCTATAATTCGCCCTAGTATCATAATTGCGGCAAGTTAGGGTTAGGGTTAAATCTTTACCAAGTAAAATATCTCCTTTAAACAATTTGAACTTGGATTTAGACCTTTATAACCAAGGATACATACACAAACACAAATATATAGTTTCAATTATTAGGGTTAGATAATAATATGTAATAATCATTAAATCAATATATATATATATATATATATATATATAATACTTGTATCACTCCCTACTATTCAAACACATTACAGTTTGGAGGAAGAAGCATGATAGGTTCGTCTGAAGCCATCTCTCAGTAAGCCCAGGAGCGGACACTCACCCTCTTGGCCCCAGTGGTAGGCAACATGGACATCCACTCAGGGTGGTGTACCTAGTGGGGTGCTTGTACCTGCTTTCCCTATCCATGCCTCATCCCCTAAGGTCAATAATCCATCATGGTAGTGTCGAAGAGGAGATTGCAATAGGGGGCTACTTGACTGCCCTATCTAAGTCCAAGAGTGGATCTTTGCCCTCTTGGCCCCAATGGCAAGCAACATGGACATCCATTTGGAGTAGCCTACTTAGATGGAAATTTCATACTTCCCCCTCTTCCTTGCACCTCCTTCCTTCCCTACATGATGGGGGTTTACAAACAAGTTTATTAACAAACATATGCATTTTATATCCAATCATACATATATGTATATAAGAGAAAAATGTTGACAAATAATGCATAGGCAATATGTATACCACAAAAGCAATTATTAAGATTGTTAGATGCTTGTTATAACAGTTCTGGAATGATCAGAGGTCTGCTGCTTTCATATGCCTGATCTGGATGTTAACTTCTTGATCAATTGCTGTTACTACTTCTGTTCGATGCTTTTGATTGCTTTCCTTGATGATTTACTCTCATAGTGGTCTTCCCAATTTATATCTTAACGTCTCCATGGAGAGAGACGACTCTTGGGAAGTTGCTGCTCCTTCAACAAGGATCATTCCTCTTCAATCATGCTCCCTCATAACCAATTGTTATCATTAATCACGCCCCTTAATGTTTCTTCCACTATTGATGTGTACTGTTTAATTATTGCTGCTGTAATGATGACTGCTGTCTAATATGTTTGTTTCCATTAGTCGCTGTTCTCAATTGATGATTGTTGGATGATTGATATTTTTATGAACGATTGATTGAATGAATTCCTTTGATTTGATGATTCGAGGTATTCGTGAGTTATGATTAAGTAATTGCTGATTAGATGATTGAAAGGTGACAATGCTAGTTTGATATATTGGTGGCTGATGAGATGCTTGATTGCTGAATTTTATGTTTTCTTGATCCCAAGATGAAGTGACGATTAATGTGGATTTGATGATTGTTTGTTTGATCTTATTGATTGATTGTTTGCTTGATTTCTTGAGGAATTAATGATTGATGGATGAGTGATGGTTGATAAGCCTCCTTCAATGCTTAGAATGAAATCTCCTTTATACTTTATTGGTGAAAGGATCACAACCTTTCAAAAGAATTGAGTCACCACTTTTCGTTGTTGCCTTTGATAATAATATATTATTCCTCAAATTGATCTCCCTTGGATGCCCTCCTCAAATGAAACCTTCTGCCCTTTATATCTTCCAACGTGAGGGAGAGTCACACATCTTCATCATGTCTGCCCCTTTGCAATGTTCACCACCTTTCACAATTACCACCCTTTGAAAGAGTCACAACCCTCCCTCATTTCTGCCCTTCGAGAGAGTCACAACCTTTCATAATTACAATCCTTTGAAAGAGTCACAATCCTTCATCATTGCTGCCATTTGAGAGAGTCACTGCCTTCTTCCCATTTTTTTTTTTCCATTAATCCTTCTTTAATTCCTATGCTCCCCTCTTTCTTACTTCCTCGATATCCCCTTTCAAATGAACTCTCTGTTAGCCGTAATCTTGTATTACCGGAAAGTTGTGTAATCAAGTGGTTATGCCTTGGTCGTTACCTACCGAAGGGAAGTAGTTATGTTGCGACACTTCAGTCGCAACCCTTCGGGTGGCTTATGTACTCTCTCTGTGGAAGAGAAGGACACTTACATTCTGGAATAATATGTTATGCTTGCATTGATGTAACATGTTTATGATTAATGAAATACTTCACAGTTCTCTGATATATTGTGTACTTATGTTCTGTGTAATACTTTGTATGCATTAATTCCTGTATACCATAGGAGGTAAACATTTGGCGCCATTGCCTCTACGATCTCAGGAAGTGACGAAGCGTTGATGGCGCACGGAAAATCATGGGGCAACCAATAGATTGTGAAAGGACTAGTGAGGAAGACGATTATGCAGAACTATTCGAGGGTGAACAAGCATTGACTACAGACTTCATCTCGCTACTCCAGGCCTCCTTTGAAACTCACGTCCGCCGCGAGGCAGCACGCAAGGAAGTACCAGAGAGTGCCGTGTGGGCTGCCCTCGGAGTTAGTCCCGCCATGGATCGGTTGATGTGCCGTCTCCCTCGGCTGCTTGCGCAGACATTTCTTGCCCTTCAGAACCAACGAGAAGAGGTGAACCGGGAGACTCGAAGGCAACAGATCCTGGCGGACTACTATCGCCGACAGGAGGAAGGAGTAAGCGAGGAAAATGTTCGTAAGATGAACTAAATTTCAAGGGCGAAATATGAATAAAGAATGGCACGGAGTGATATGATTATGTCCGAAGGACGACATATATTGTACACGGATATGAATTAATAGTGTTCTGGATTTTATTAATAAAAGTGTTCGGGATTTTATTATGTGTTGTTTTCTTGTGGATGTATAAGGAAAATATTTATGCCAAATCAGTTAAATAAAAATAGGAATTTGAAAGAACAAGTAGAAGGGTGCGAGGCTGCACAGAAAGCACTAGTGCTTCAACAACAATTAGAGAGAAGACGACGGTTAAGGAGACTCGCAGGGGGACTACCTGAAGAGGTGGTCGGCGAGACCGTCGGTAGCGACAGTGAGGATTTTATTGAGGAAACGAGAGATCTGTTTGGAAACTTAACCTTAACCCCACCAACAAGGGCTAGGGAGACTCGAAGGGAGGAGAGGGAAGAAGCTGAGGGTAGAGGAGCCAAGGATACCAGTGCTGCCAGAAGCGTCGGAGGGACAGAGGGGCACGAGAATCAAGGTAGCCCACTAGGCTTAAATATTTCTAGCAGTTTGGGGACACCAAGCGCAGGGGTACCAAACACATTGAGTTCGGGGATACCAAGTTCTAGAGTATCAATACATCCAGTAAGTACAAGAGTTATAATGGCGCAAAAGCAAAAATTGCCCAAATTCACGGGCGACAGAAAAGAAGATCCCGTGCGACATTGCAAAACATGTGAAACGATCTGGACTACCAATGGAGTCACGGATCAAGACGAATGAAAGACGTAATTCCCAGCAACGTTGCGCGGAGTGGCCGTTGACTGGTTCTTCGATACGGATCCAACCAAAATTTATACATTGGCAAATCTCAAAAAGGAATTCCAGATAGAATTCCGACTGCTCAAGGATTATAACGAAATAGTGGCTGAAATTTATAACACCAAATAAGCAAAGGACAAAATTGTCCGAGGCTATGGCCGCTGCCTGAAGGAATTTGTGGGAAAAATGGAAAGCCAACCAGCGGATGGCCTGAAAAAACGTTGGTTCATTGAAGGACTAAAATCTTCCCTCAGGAGAAAAATGAAGATTGTACCACCACTGTCGTACGAGGATGCTTATGACAGAGCGATGGACTTAGAAAGTGAAAATAAAACAGCGAAGAAAAAGAAAAGTAAATCATTCGATGACGACGAAGATTCTTCTGATGAGGAGGGTAGTAGTGGAGAATCAAACAAGAAAGTCCAGGCCCTCCAGGGAGACATGCTACGCATGATGAAGGAATTTAAAACAATGAAGGGGAGCACCAACCAAAACTAAGAGGGAGGCCTATGGTGTGAAGACTGCAAGGAGGAAGGCCATGCCAAGGGCGCATGCCCAAAGAAATTGTTGTGTGACATTTGCCAAATAGCGGGTCATTCCACCAAGGAATGCTCGTATAATATGAAAACACGAAGTCATCAACAGGTCTTGTTGACACAAGAACCATCTGCCTCAGCAACGGGGAATACACAGAACACCACAACATCATCCGATGGCTATTGGAACAACCGAAGGGGAGGAGGAAGAGCTAGCGGTAATGATAATGCAAATAATAACAACGGGGGCCGAAGTTGTATCCAGTACGATGCCAGTGGACGACCAATGATACAATGCCGTGCGTGCAGCCAATGGGGGCACTTTGCTAGGGATTGCCTGAGAGGGGAAGAACCACAATTTCTCTATAAATGGCGTGGTCCAGGAGACCACGACGACGCAAAATGTCCCAAGCCCGGGGTAAATCGGCTAGACATCGAAGGTAACAAAGAGGAGGTGTTGGCAGTCACTCGGGGGCAAGCAAGGAAGGCCACCTACCCAGATCCAGAAATCGAGAAAAGGAGGGTACAGGAAGCGAAAGCGGACATCGAGAGGAAAATGACGGACGAACAAAGAGAAACACATGATACCGCTAGTACCTCGCTGAGAGGCCAAGCGGAACAGAATATACTACGGCAAGTGATGCAGACAAACATTCCAATACAATTTAAGGAGCTCCTTGTAGTAGTGCCACAACTACGAACCGCTCTACTACGTACCATACCACCTCCAAGGACGGAACCAAAGGAGAACTCCCTTGAAAAAGAAGTCTCCCTCGGCAAGGAACCCTCGGAGAGGATCCAATGTTGCTAGCGGCGAACACAGGTAGACATCCAACAGTGGTTGAGATGGGCATTCTTGGCTCCATTCTGACAGACACCATTGTGGACGGGGGGTTGGGTGTCAATGTCTTACCTAAAGAGACGTGGAAGAGACTAGGACAACCTACACTATGGCCGCCAACTTTCCAACTAGTGGGTGCGGACCGACACAGGATCAAACCCATCGGCACATTGATGGCATAGCTGGTAATGATCGGTACTCAACCCTTCGTGTTGGATTTTGTGGTCATCCCACTGAAGAAGGGGTATGACGCCATCCTCGGGAGGGGTTGGCTGGTACAAGCTAAAGTCAACCATGACTAGAAGAGAAACACCTTGTCCATGGAGAGGAATGGCAGGAAACTTACAATTGATGTGAGGACCCAAATGGTAACTGAAGACTTAGCATCTTCATTAGAGTCGGAGGCAGAGGAAGAAGCAAAAGAAGAGAGGCGGCCCATGGAGCCGAATAACGAAGGTGTCCTCGAATTAGAAGGGTACTCGGAGGATGACTTGGACTCACTAAACAGACTCTTCCATTGGCAAATGGAAGATTACGAGTTATTCCACCGTAACATCTTGAGGTGGACAAGGAGCCAGAAAAAGACTCATTCCCAACGGAGTACGGTAAGTACAAGGAAGGAGAAGCTCAGGTAAGTGAAACTCTAGCACATATGTTTGATAAAGAAAAACCAATCAAGTATGAGGAGCCCGCCCTGGAAGTCACGAACTTAGGAGACGAGGCTAATCCCAAAAACATCCTTGTCGGAGATGACTAGAATCCAGTCCTGAAGGCAGCTGCATTTAAAATATTCATGGAATATAAGGACATTTTTGCGTGGACATATACGGATTTGAAAGGGGTCCCGCTAGAATTATGTGTCCATCGGATCCCATTGGTACCCGGGGCGGTGCCTGTACGAAAGCGACCGTATAGGATGAACAAGAACTGCGCCGCGTGAGTTAATGATGAAATCGAACGTATGTTGGAGGCCGAGATCATATTCAGATTACAAACAAGTGAATGGGTATCGCCTATTGTTATCTCATTAAAGGAGAAAACCGAGATTCGAATATGCGTGGACTTCAAATGCCTGAGTGTAGTCAGCATAAAAGAGCCCTTCCCGATACCGTTCACTGACAACATTCTGGAAGAGGTCGTAGGACACGAAATCTACTCCTTCATGGATGGATTTTCTGGATACAACCAAATATCCATCGCGGAGGAAGACAAATTGAAGACAATCTTCATAGTGGAAGATGGGGTATATGCGTACAATTGCATGCCGTTCGGACTCTGCAATGCTCTCGCAACGTTCCAAAGGATAATTTTACATATCTTCGATAAAATGGCAGTAGGGAACTTTAAAGCCTTTTTGGACGATTGGTCTATCTTTAGTGCGAAGGATACTTACCTGGTAGCCCTTGGAATATGCAGGGAGAGATGCAGGCGGGCAAGACTCGCACTCAACCCCAAGGAGTGTAGATTTATGGTACCTCAAGGAAAGCTACTTGGACACATTGTTTGTAAGGCTAGACTCAAAACGGATCCTGACACAATACGGGTGATCCTCGAGATGGAGCCACCCACGGACGTCATAGGGGTGAAATCATTTCTTGGACACATCGGGTACTATCGAAGATTCATCAAAATTTTTGCCCACGTGTCCTACCCAATGGATAGGTTGACACGGAAAGGAGAACCCTACACTTGGGGAACAGAACATGGAGAAGCGTTAGAGGGACTGAAGGCAAGATTAGTAGCTGCACCCATCCTGGTGTTCCCTAACTGGGATAAAGAGTTCCATGTACATGTAACATTGGCACAAAAGGGTGACCACGGGTTGGACCACTCGATATACTTTGCCAGCAGGCTTCTCTCAAAGGCAGTAAAGAACTATAGCACGACAGAGAGAAGCATTGGGAATGGTGTATGCCGTACAAAAATTTCGTCACTATTTGTTGGCTACTCCATTTACTTTTTATTTGGATCACTAAACCTTAATGTATATGGTGAATAAGCCAATTATCCAGGGCAGAGTAAGGAGATGGTTACTCTTACAAGAATTCACATTTACCATGATAGTTCGCCCCGGGAAAAGCCATGTGAGTGTAGATCACCTTTCCCGCATCAATTCTAGGGAGCCGCCAGAAGGAGTGAACGATGACTTCCCTGATGCGCATCTCTTTCAAATTGCAGTCTTACCCTCTTGGTATACAAGTATTGGAGAATACCTTTCCTCGGGTCAGTTCCCCCAGGAGATGCCACTTGGGGAGAGAAGGAAACTTGTCCTCAGAAGCCCAACCTTTTGACTCACCAATGGGTTACTTTATAAAATGGGACCCGATCAGGTACTCTGACGGTGTGTAGAGGTTCAGAGTGTTCTGAGGGAGGCTCACGAGGGTCCCGCTGGAGGGCATAGGGGACCTGACATGACGGCCCGGAAAGTTACTTGCCGGGTTATGGTGGCCGACGCTATACAATGATGCAAGGGAATGGGTGGTGAGTTGTGACACATGTCAGAGGGCTGGGAAACCTGTAAAAAGGGATTTTATGCCATTGAACCCCTCCAATGCCCTGGAATTGTTTGAATGATGGGGACTGGATTTTGTCGGACCACTTAGGACTAGTCAGGCATGCATGTGTAGATATATTTGTTGTTGCGACAAAATATTTGACCAAATGGGTTGAGGCCAGAGCCCTAACTGATAACTCTGCCTTGACCACTGCGAGATTCATCTATGAGCAGATAATTACAAGGTATGGCATACCCATTCAGATCACTAGTGACAGAGGGGGACACTTTGTCAATCACATCATAAAATTACTTACCATCGAGTTTAAGATTTTTCACTCATTCTCGAGCTCTTACTACACGAGAGCAAACGGCCAGGCAAAGGCGACTAATAAGATACTGATATCTGTAATCTACAAATCATGCAGAGTCGAAGGCGAAGACTGGGAAGAGAGGCTCTCGTCGACATTATGGGCCTACTGCACAACTTATAGTCACTACAGGACAAACTCCCTTTCAGTTAATGTTCGGACATGAAGCTATTGTACCGGCTGAATTCATGGTGCCAAGCCTAAGAATAGCTATCGAAAACAGGGTAGGAGACATGGAAAGTCTACAGGAAAGATTATACAATCTCAATAAACTGGATGAACGCCGAATGATGGCACAATGGGCCATAGATGTTGCCCAACAATGAAGAAAGGTATGGCACGACAAGTACCTTAGGCAGACTAGGTTTACACCTGGACAATTGGTCTTAAAATACAACGGGCAGAATGAGATAAAGCCAGGCAAGTTCAAGGTTAGATGGCTTGGACCATATCGAGTACGGGAGGTTTCAGATAACGACTCGATTAAATTATGGACCTTAGACGACAAGGAAATGGTGGATCCCGTTAACGGCTCGAAGCTAAAACTCTACTATAAGCGACAGAAAGATGGTCGCCTGAATTTTTTTTTTTAAAAATTAAATTTTAAAATAAAAAAACAAAACGTACGGTGCCGTACGAACTATTGTCGTATGGATCCGTACGGTCGTACAATTTTTTTTAAAAAGAGAGGCAACTGTATGATGGAAGCACCGTACGGTGGCAACACCATTGGCGGTCCACCATACGGTGGTAACATTGCCGGTTGAAGCCACCGTGGTGGGACCATGTACAGTGGTAACACCACCGTGGACCACTAGGGCGGTGCCCGCAGCATATAAAGCCGCTCCCCATTCGGAGGATATCACCAAAGGAGAAGAAAAAAAAACAAAGGCGAAGGGGAAGAAAAAAAAAATGCGAATGGGAAAAAAACAAAGGCTAAGGGGAAGGAATACAAAGCTGCGGCCGCAACCATACAGCAAGCCGTAGAAGAAGATTGAAAGGAAAAAGGCAGCATTAATCAGGGGTTCCGATTTTGAGGAGAAAGATATAGGAGGGGAAGGTATTTATTTATTTTTTCTGGCACCATACAACTTACAGGTACGGCACCACGCTTTCTGTTTTCGGTTATTCAGTTATTGGAAGGGTTTGGTATAAAGAAAAAAAAGCCAAATCCGTTACGATTGGATTCAAAAGGAAATAGGAGCTGGAAACTGAAATTACAAACGCAAGCAAGTTCTAGCAGCAGCAACATGAACTAGAATGCACACGTTTTGCCTACTGGAGTATGAGTTGTCAGACGCATTGTTACTGGAAAGAAAAAGGCAAGACCAATAGTACAAATGATGTCTATAGTCTTGTCAAAAGATCACATCCTACCTCAGACTATACTTTTCGAGGGTTTGAATGGATTAGAATGCCAAAAATGGTGGTAGGAGACACCAGAAAAGGATCCTGTAAAAGATAGTTTGAGGAAAGCACAAGTACAATGGACAATCCAAATGCCTGTTTTTTGTATAAAAGATTTTGAGGCCCCCTTGCTTGCAATGATTGAGACTTTTGACGTGCCTTCTAAGACTAGTACTGTTTCCTACCTAGATCGCGAATTGGAGATTTCTTTCACCGCGGATGACTTCAAGAGAGTGTTTGGTATACCGGGGAAAGGACAGAAAATTGACTTGAAGGCCAAGAAGATGAAACCAAAGGTGAAAGAGTTTTATATTAGGTTAATATGTAGGGACGTCACCCTGGTGGAGTCTGTTTCTCTCATGAAGGCCTCCAAAGGAAGAGGTGTGAAGAAATGCTTGGTTGAGAGAGGGACATTGGCGTTGCCTCCTGGATGTAGTGAAAAGTAGGCTCACAGGGTCGAGCCGTGCTTCGGACATTGCTTTTCCTCAGATTGCGCTCATGAATGGATTGATGAATGTTAAGGTTTTGATTGGGCTGGGTTACTATCTGAGCAGATGTACGAATTTATGACGCTACAACATAAGACTTTTTACATGCCGCATTATGCGATTTGCTTATTCCTGGATGCTACGATCAAACAGATTCCAGTAGATATACTTGAGCTTACTCCAGGACCCTTAGCGCAGGGAGAGTCCCCGATCATGCGTTGGCGTCACTTGGATACAACCACAGGACAAAAGGCTGTCACAGGACACAAACGACGCAGGCAAGAGACAGACTCGGGGTCTGAGCATGGCGACACAGATAGTGGTCGACAAGATACTTTAGAGAGGAGTGGCTCGGATGAGTGAGATCATCCTCAGCTGGCCGACGAAGATGAGGTAGAGGTAGTCACTCTGACACCGGGATTGTTCGCACGACCTCTCCTTTCTAGCACGGCCCACCTGACCGCTTCTACAATTCCTATCCTTGCTTTAAGATAGATCAGGACACCGATTGACATGTCTCCACAAAGAGCCGCGTCCGAGGCAATGGAGATGCCGGAGGAGACAGAGATATAGGGCACTGAGGTACCAAAGGAGCCTCAAGTGCCTTTGGAAGTAGTAGGGTCTGATGTAGGGGTGACGGTGGAGGCTGCATTGCTAGCCGACCCAATGGGAGAGGTTTCTGGGATTGGAGTGGTAACCCGACAGACACGCTCGGTGGAAGGCATGAGTGTCTGGTTGCGCCAACAGTTCAACCTTCTACCCATCACATTGGGCTCTACTATACTTTCACCTATGAGGGACGCACCTTCTTCCAAGGTGGTGGAGTTGGATGACACTAGAGGAGGAGAGCCTAGGGTGGCCGAAGTTGTAGTACTTGATGTAGAGGGTGTCGAGCGACGTCCAGTGGAGATGGCAGAGTCTTCCGAGGCTTTGGTAGAGACCATCCAGGCTCCAGCACAAGTGCCGCCAGCTATAGCGCCATCCGACGACATACTTGGCGAGGATATCGAAGCGTACCTAGGAGATATGGTAGCTTGAGGACGTCAGGTGGTGGTTTCTGCACAAGCTCGAGCACTGGAGACTGTGGTTCGGGAGTTGGAGCAAGTGTTGTTGTTTATGTGAGTCGGGCGCTCTCCTGCTTTCACCGCTTGCTTTGAGGCACGAGGATGGCCGGATGCGGAGACTACGGAGATGTTTCAGGGTGGCTTTATTGAGGAACCGATAGTGAAGAGTCGAGTGGAGACCCTTATCCGTGAGATAGAGCAGGTGTACAGAGATACCTACTATGCTCGTAGACGGAGTGAGGCAGATCGGGTAGTAGCAGAGCAGGCTTGGGAGGAGACAGCTACCTGAATAGTAGCACTCAAAGGGGCCTTGGCTAGTCAGCAATCAGCCTGGGACAAAGAGAAAGCGAAGTTCATGGCCCAGTTGGCGGCCGCGAAGGAGGCAAAGGGCTTGTTAGAGGCTCAGTTAACTCAGGCCAAGACGGAGTCTGAGGTGAAGGAGATCGAGCTAGTCGACATTGCCGTGATGTTGCAAACAACGTTGGAGACTCAGAGGCAGACAGAAAGAGATTTAGAGGTGCGGACCAAGCAAGTCTATGAGTTGCGAGCCCAACTGATTCCTTCCATGACGACATCTTCAGCACTAGGGACACTTCCTCTGCTCCCGAGTTCTCAGTCATAAATTTGTTTTGTTTTGTCTACATTATCCCATTTTGTTGTGGGTCCCGGACATTTTGTTGTGTCGTCCGGTGCCGACCTTTCTTTTGGGGGGGATGATGTTAGCCGTAATCTTGTATGTACCGGAAAGTTATGCAATCATGTGGTTATGTCTTGGTCGCTACCTACCGAAGGGAAGTAGTTATGTCGTGACGCTTCAGTCGCAACCCCTCGGGTGGCTTATGTACTCCCTCCGTGGAAGAGGACACTTACATTCTGGAATAATATGTTAGTCGTGCATTGATGTAACCTGTTTATGATTAATGATATACCTCACAGTTCTCTGATATATTGTGCACTTATGTTCTGTGTAATACTTTGTATGCATTGATTCCTGTATACTGTAGGAGGTAAACGCTCTCCTCCCTTTTATATCTATGTTGAGTGTAATGTCCCCTTTCTCAGATAGGATTTAATAATAAATAATGAAACTAAATTAATAAATGAATAAATAATAATAAATAATAATATAATTTATTATTAAAAATTGACTATATATTAATATAATAGACATAATATAATAGAATAATATAGTATTGTACATTAATAAACAAATATAGAAATATTATAATATAATATAATCTAATGTTAAATATAATGTATTAATATTAATAATATATATTATTTATATAATAAATAAATAATAATACAATAATAATATTAATAAGGATTAGAATAGAATTAAATAATAATGAAATTATAAATAATATAATATTATCTATTATTAAATAGTATAATATACTATTAAATAATTAATATGATAACATAATAAATAACTAATCTTGCTATGAAGGGCTGCGATATGTAAAGAGACAGATCTCTTCGATCCTATAAGATATTTAAGGAAGAAAAGAAAAGAATGAACAATCATTCTCAAAACAAATGGAACAGCGATAATCTCATCATACCATCACACATATGGAGAATATGGCAGAAATCATTGAGTTTTAAATACATAAATATATGTTGAAGAAGTTGGATGGTAATAAATAAAATAAGCATTGGGGAACATTATGAAATAATAAAAAGGAAAGAAAGAGAGCAGCAACAGTTCTTATCAATAGCTCCCACCTTTTTAGTATTATATTTTAGTATGTAAATAATAAATATAATATATAAAATGGCAAAGAACATGGAAAATATAGGAGAAAATCACGAAAATAATAGAGGAGAAAAACTAGGAAAAAATATAGGAGAAAAAGAAGGAAGTATATATGCATTTCTAAGAAACAAGAAGAATATAATATAAATATATATATAGAAGGAAACTCAAGAATCTAAATTATAAGGAAGAGGTCAAAGGATATTAATAATATATGTTAATAAGAGTGAAATAGAATTATACATTGGTTATTATACATGCTTAGTAATATATAAGATAATAATATATACTTAGCTAATTCTTTAATCACTCACTAATACAACTAAGAGGATAAGGAGTTTGTGAAGGGAGAGAAGTAATCCGGTCATAGTGAGGAGAAGATTCCCAAAACGGGCTTTGTTCATGAGGGAGCCTCTTGGAGACTATTTCCACCCAAGCACAGTAATTCTACCATCCACCTTAGGGTTAGAGATTAAGAGAGGATTAAGGAATTGAGGCTTAAGTATGTATTATTTCTAAATATGATTTAAACATATAATGACATAATAATTATTGGGGATTTGTATTCTCCTAGTATGAAGCATTCCAAGTTGTCATCCCCAAGTACCATTTCAAACCCTAATTGGGAATTTTAGAACAAATCAAGTACAGGTTCAAAAAGGGATATTACATTGAGGGAGTCACAACTCTTCATTGCATGCCTCTTGACCTTTCATTAATCTTAATTAACTTGTAATTATATTTATTATATTTCATTATTATTTATTATTAATATTTTAATTTTATTATTATTTATTACTAAATTTTATTTCAGAAAGGAGACATTACATTGGGTTTAAAAGGTTGACACATAATTTTAGCTTAATCTGATGCTTGAAGATGAAGCGATCAAATATGTTGCTTTACATCTTGTTAGAGTTTCTTATGAATGGTGGCATCATGGTATGATCACCATTGGCCATGATCAGATCACCTCATATGCTGATTACATAGAGAGACTTATTGAGAGGTTTGACAAGAAAGACCCGAAACTCCATTTCAAGGAGTTACCGCAGCTAAAATAATGGAGTTTTGTTGATGCTTACATAGCAGATTTTCAGTGGTTATCAGTATTGGTGGCCAACATCTCACATAGCGAAGGTTGATTGCTGTATTCATGTATGGTTTGTTTGATCCATTGAAGGGTTGGATTAAAGCTCTTACCCATCTACAGTATAGGATGCAATTAAACAGGTAAGAGCCATGCAGTCCTCGACTTCGAAGGTCCATAATCAGTTAAGAGGAATTCCACCCAAAGATGAGAGACATGATGACAAACTGGATAAAAGAGTGCCTAACCCACCTAAACCTACTCCTCAATTGGATTTTGAATCAAGAAGTGATTTGCAAAAGAAAAAGTTGTGTTTCACTTGGCACAAACCATGGGAACCGGGTCACAATTGCCTTGGGAATGGCAAAGCATACTACATCAAGGTCACATCTTACGTAGAGGTGAGGGTGATAGATACTAGCTTGGGGTGTGAGCATGAGGAGGCAATGGTACCATTGCCTGCCTATTGGGAGGATCTACACATAATCCTTTTTGAGTAAGAGGAGTACTGATGGAACAATAGGTGACTTTTTTGATGGACAATGCGGCAACTCATAATGTTATTAATGAGGATCTTGTAGTGAAACAAGGGTTACAAGCTGATGACTTTTTAGGATTCAAGCTCACGAGGGCCAACAAATTCATAACAAGTTGCAATAAGAAGATTTTGTAGTTGAACATCTAGTTGGATGAGTACATGCTCATCAATGACTTTTATGTGATTGGGATTGGTGGGTCTGATATTATATTGGGAATTCTATGGTTGCACTCAATTGTTAAATACTAAGTTGCCGATTCGGGTGCGGATGCGGGTGCGCGGATACGTGAATTTTTTTTTTGGGGGATGCAGGTGCGTTTTTATATATATATATATATATATATATATATATACAATATATATTATATATGCAAAGAAATGCAAGAAATATACAAAAAAAAATCATTTGATAGTATGATACTTCACCATTGATCAAGATACAGGATATTTCATATTTGATAGTTCAACTTAAAACTTTAAAGACACAAATATTCAAATTGAAATAAGTTCAATAACTAATTAGTCATGTTCAAGATTCCAATGCAATTTGAACTACAAAATCAAAACTTAGTTCATTCAACAAAAGGACCCTAAAAGAGGTCATTCAACAATGAATTGTAGTGCACAAACTCAAAGTTGTAGTGTAGTTCAAAAATGAAATGGGGGTCAAGGGGCAGCGCCCCTTGCGGGGGTCTGGGGGTAGCGCCCCTCGCGGGGTCTGGGGGTAGCGCCCTAGGCGCGCTCCCTGTCACGGTACAGGGCGGGGTCGAGGGGCAACGCCCCCGTCGCCAAGACCAAATTAGCACCTTGAAAACCACACGAAACTCCTTTTAGGGTCGTTTTAGGGTTTAGGAGCGAAAAATAGATTAAAATTTGCACATGTTTAATTGTGTTTTAAGTCAAAAAATAATAGTTTTTTTTTGTTTTTCTGGGCAGTGCCCCGCGGATGCTCTGTGGATGCCTGCTGGAAGCGCATCCCAGGCATCCAAATGCTTTTGGATGCCTTTGGGAGGCATCCTCAGGCATCCAGATGCCTGGGATGCGCTTTCGGCCGACATCCACAGGGCATCCGTGCCGGAATTAGCATCCGCACGCATCCGCTCCCACATCCGGCATATACCCAGGCGCATCGGTATCTTAGGTTAAATACAGTCAGAATTTTCGAACAAGGGAGCTAGAATTCATTCTTGACAAGAGGAAGATAGGGTTGAAGGCATGGACCAATGGTTCTTAGAAGGGAGTTGCAGTGAAGAGGTCAGAAGCATTGCTTGTACATTTTGAAGTCATCTCTAAGGTATGTCATGCTGCTAGGATGTATTTTTCATGATGGTCCTACATTATTTAGCTTTGGTGAAGAATTGAGGAATGTGAGAATCCGAGTAGCATAGTGGACATTGCGTAAGAACAAGAGATAGGATGGGGAGTTCGATGCAAGACTTAAACCAAGATTTATCTTGCTGAAGGCATTTTAATTGGTAAAGTTATAACTCTAACTATTTTATATTTCTTATTTTTATTGAATTTGTGATTCTAGGACATGATTGAAGGCAATCCCAAAAGGGAACATATAGTATCAGTGCATTAATCCTTCCAACCTGCGGGACATACAATTGGTATTAGTCTTTGCTTGTATTTTTAGGTCGTTCTAGTGCCTTTTTGTTTTCTTTTATTTTTTTGTTAGTGTTCATATATTTGTACTCTCTTGTTTTTGCTTAAATTGTTGCTCATTTTTAGCCTATTATTTCTCTTTTTTGTCCCTCTTTTTACGTTTTTTTCTTTTTCTCTCTCCCTTCTTTCTTCCCTTGGACACTTGTCCCTCCTTTCCCCCTTCCCTTTTTAGTCACCTTGATCTGCTACTTTTCTATTCTCTTTTCTTGCTTACTCATCCTGGTGATGGATCATGAGGCATGATCCAAAACGTCTATGGTAAAATTTGCTTACACAGTTAAATTTAGAAGCTATCAAGACATATTATCATGGACTATGGAAATTTCATGCATTGAAGTATATAATTTTCCAATTTAGGAATAGGAACAAGTTTTTTCTCCAGGTTTAGGGTCATTTGTATTCACCTATTGTAGGAGGCCTTTTGGGAAGAACCATATTGTTCTATTGTATTAGAAGGGTCAAATTAGTCAAGATTGGGAACACTTTTTTCCAAAAAGAATGCCATATAGTCAACTAATGAAAAAATTCACAGTGGGGTTTTATAGATTTATTTTTGCAAGAAACAGGCAATTTCAGACACTTGGCACAAAAGGATGTCACCAGTGTTGACAAAAGATGTCAAAATCCTTGGATTCATATAAAGCACATCAGATTTGGAGTCAAGAACTTTTAGGGTAAATTCTTTTGCAAGCCCTATGATGTTACATAGGTGCATGACTTTGTTTATAAAATAAAACTTACAAACAAAATGTAGCAGACCCTATGGCTACTGTACTTATCGGGTGGCTTGTAGCACTAGTTTGCTAGTGGCCATGTAAGAAAATTAATGTAAGGCCAAAGCCTTGTGATCATTGCCGGCTTGGAAGGACTCCTTAAGCAGTAGCATGTTCTAGGAGTGGTGCCATCCAAGCACTTTGTTGCTGTACATAGGACCACCATTGCTTCTGACAACCTCTAGTAGTTGATCATGTGTGTTGCTAGCACCTAGAGGGCCTTGTTATTGTGCTATGAGGGTAATGTTTTTCCCACAAAGCATAACTTGGGCATATAGTATTGGATTTTCACAAACAAATAGGTATCAAGAAGTTGGTTTTGAGCACTGTGCAGCCATCCACATGGTTTTTCCATATTTTTCCCTAGGTGCTTGTAATTTCATTGTAAAGTCTTCATTTTTCCTTTCTATTAGGCACAACTTTTGCTCATGATATTGAAATCATGCAATTACTTTTTTCAAATTGCTTAGAATTTTAGAAGGAATCCAGATTTGTTACTTTTTTCCCTCTTGGCAAGCACATTTTCTAAAAGAATGTAAAAGCTTTGTGACTTATAAATGAGAATTTCTGTGCTTGCTTGTTGTAAAAACAGACTAAAATAAAGTGCCGAATTGCATATTTTTAGGGGGTTCTGATTTAGTAACAGGGTGTGATTATTATATTTGATCCAATTTTTCTTTTCTTTCTTTTGCACGGTCTGAATGGCCGATTCCACACAAATTCTCACATTTTCTAATTACTTTCAGTTTCCTTGGAAAAATAAAATGTAAATAATCATGTACAGGATATTGGTCAATAATTGTTGGCCTCTGAAACTAAACAAATGACCAAAGTAGCTAAAGTAAAATTCTTTAACAAAACAAATGAAGCATTTGGCTCACTTTGTTTAGTGATCTCATTTGATCTTTTATTTTATCTTCAATCTCTCACAATGTGGAATGAAATTTGGACAAAACTTGAACATTTTATTGTAAAACTGATTAAATTCATGATCATTAATTAGAGAGTGAGTTAACAAGCTTAAATCCTATTTATTTGCAAGTATTCAAGATTTCGTATTAAACTTGAAGTAATTTTGATTCAAGTTAGAACAATGGAAAATTCTCAAAACTGATGCACAATTGGTTGTATTGGGTCTTGAATATTCAGTCTTTGTATGCGCCTTCTATGCCACTAGAGATGCCTTAGGAATTGCTTTTACCATCCCTTGATTTGATGTGTTTGTAGAATGTCTCACTTGTGAGAAGGATAAGCCAATTTAGGCGGGGACATTTTCTAGTAAGTCTTCAGAAACCATTGATGTAATTGCCAAGAAATCTCAGAAGGGTTAGAAAGGACAAATGACTTAAGGTACATAGGAGAAGAAAGCAAAGACACCAAATCAACAAAGTCCAAGTACTTCGCTACAAAAGCAGAAATTCAAACAAAAGCGGGGGCAAAGTGTGGTTATTGCAAGAAGTGAGGGTATGACAAGTCCACATTGATAAGGAAACAGATTGACTCTCTTGTAGAGCTTTTTAAAAAGAATAGCATCAAGGTTTTTAAGTCCTCAAGTGGGCCCAAATCCCCCCCCCTCCTCCTTCAGCATAGGGAAAGGAAAAGGTAAAGGTTTCACAGGTGTGGCCCCTTCATCATCTTCCACAATGTGGATACTTGATTTAGGAGCTACACACTACATGGCTGCATCAAGTGAACACTTTTTTTTACTTAATCCAGGCACGATTTGACGATTCACATGGGTGATGATTCTATAGCAGATGTTACAAGGATCAGTTTAGTTGAGATGATTGGAGAACACTTCAACAATGTACTGTGTACCTTCATTATCATCCAACCTTCTCTCCATCTATTGGGTTACTCATATAGGGTTAGGAAAGCAAGTTGAGTTTACTCCAAAGACAATTATCATAAGGGATCTTGAAGATGATTCCCAAGTTGCCTTGGAAAGGTAGACCATAAGAAAATGCTTATATAGTTTTTCACATTTTGTGCCTGACTCACCTTCCAAGGTTCTTCTTACACACACTAATGAAGCAGGTAAATACCTGTATGACGGTTTGGTTACTTGAATTATCACTACCTTCAGTAGTTGGCAAGTTAAGAAATTGTCACAGGACTTCCTCAAACCTCCTTCTTTAAAGGTATATGTAATTAATGTACCTTCGGAAAACATCTTGAAGAGAAATATGACAAAGGAAAGGCAACAAAAAGTTCTACAGTTCTTGAGTTGATACATTAATATCTAGCAAACTTTTTTCCTACTTGTACTTAGACAAATGTTGATATCTCCTCACTTTCATAATGATTTCATAAATGATTTCTCACGTTTCACAATGGCCTATTTTCTTTACAAAAGGAATGAAGTGTTTGGCAAGTCTCAACACTTAAAGGCTTTATTATCTAAGAAACAAATATGCAAGGTCATAAAAAACAATTGTATTGATAATGGAAAGGAATATGTCAACCATTAGTTTGAGAACTTTTAATTTGCTGAAGGGATCAATCTTCAACATACTATTCCATACAATCCACAATAGAATGGTGTACAAGAAAGGAAGAATGGGGCCTTGAAAGAAATAGCCAACTACATGATACAATATCGCTCATTTGCACCACAGTACTAGGACGAGACAATAAATTGTGCTAACTACATACAAAACCACACTCCACACAAAGCCTTGGAAGGCATAACTCCACTTGAGGATTGGGGTGGTCATAAACAATTGGTTAAGCACTTAAAGACAAGGTTACTAGAAAGCAAGCCTTGCATATTTATGGGTTATCCTGATGGATTTAAAGCGTATTGGGTTTTGAATCCTGATACTCATGATGTGATCATTGTGAGAAATGTCTAATTTGACGAAACACAAACACCTTCCCCTACTATTGACATTTCCCATTCATACTCCACATGAAGCATTCATCAAGATAGTGATTTTGATTGAGAGATAGAATCTCATCCTCTTACTCCACCTAGTCTAGATTCTCCAACACAAGTATGCTTTCGTTTCAGCTATTCTGACACTTTTGGCATGTCAGGTGTTATAGGCAGTGGTTACATTAGTTGGGGATCCATCAACTACTAGGACATGATCACAATATCAAGATTTGCCTCGTTATGCATAAGTCAAGCCTTTGATCCTCAAACATTTGAGGTAGCAAAGGGTATCACTGAATTGGAACTAAGCTATGGAGGGAGAATGAACTTTCTTGATCAAAAATCATATTGGGATCAAGTCCCACATCATAAGGGAAGAAAAATGGTTTGATGCAAATGGATCTTTCAAACCAAGCATGTACTAGATGGAAGCATCAATAAATACAAAGCATGACTTGTTGCTAAACTATTCTCACGAGTACTTGGCATAGGGTATATTAAGATCTTTTCACTTGTTACCAAAATTAATTCTATTTGCCTCATTCTAGCCCCATTGCTCTCTATTGGTCAGTATACCACATTGAATAAAGAGTGCATTTCTTCATGGCAATCTCCAATAGGAAATCTATGTGACACAACCACAAGGGTTTATTAATGGTTCTTCCTTGGTATGGATACTTTGGAAGTCCCTCTATGGCCTCAAACAAGCTCCTAGGGCTTGATTTGCCAAGATAGATACCTTCTTTCTTTCTCTTGGTTTCACTTGATGTCACTACGATCTACGGTCTACATTCTATGACAAGATGAACAACTCCTATTGGTATACCCAAATATGCTCTTGATCTACTATCACGGTTCTAGATGGTTGCTTGTAAGCCCATCCCAATAGTTTTTTTATTAGGTGTCAAATTGGAGGCCTAGTGTATGACTCCAATTGTTGATGCTACCTTGTAATGACAACTTGTGGAGACTCCATATACCTCACAGATATTCATTTTGATATTCCTTATGCTAATGGCACAATTTCTTGTTTTATGCAAGAACCTCAGGAGCTTCATTGGAAGGCTGCTAAATCAGTACTACGCTATGTGGAGGGGTCACACTCATTTGGGAACACTATAGAACAAGTCAGGATATGACTTAGTAGGATACATATATTTTGATTGGGTCTATGATTTTGATAATTGTAGGTCCACATTTGGCTACAACTTTCACCTTGGATTTGGTTCTATGTGTTGGTTGAGCAAAAGCAACATGCTATTACTTTCTCATTTATAGAGGCAAAATATATGTTTTTGTGAATACTACTTGTAGAGTATGAAAAATGAACCACTATGAATGATATTAAAACCCTTCAAGGATTCAGAACTCAACTCGCCACTGTCGACAAAACATTAGGTAACTATGACCCTCAAATTTATCCACTAGTCAACTTAATGCGTGTTTAATCAAGTATGCAAATTAACTAAACTATTCAGACTCCAAAAACCAGAAACACATACCACAGAGGTCTCTTGGGCTGCTCAGTGAACTCTTTGCCTAGGATGAATGCATAGGTTAAGGAGGATAGTGCGGTGCGCTAGCGTCCTGTACAAACAAAAAACCAGGTTTGCCATGGAGAAACACATAATTTTCTGTGTAGCTTTTGGGCATTAAAGACTATAGAACACAACTAAACATTAAGCATAAGAACTACAAAATGCAAGTAATAAATGAGATTGAAGCAATTAAATGACAAAGGAAAGATTTAGAGTATCACCCAGAAATGCTTTAGTAGCTCTAGCAGGATTGAATTCTTTCTCTTTATCTGCACCTACCCACAAAAGACCAAAGTGAAAGGGTTGTGCAGTTGTGTTAAAAGGTTTTCCTGAGTCAAACCTCTGTTTTGGTGTTTCCACCTCCATGGACTACCTTGGACAAGATCATAAAAATAAACATAAATCAAAGAAGATCAATGTTATGCTAATGGTATCAAGATACTATGTAAAATGCAAAATCCCAAGGAGTTACCACCCTCACACACAAAAGCGAGATAGCCTGCAGGTGTAGTGAAGAAACAACAACAATCCTCAAGATGACAATGAGCCTTTCAAATGATAATAGTAGAGTTTTGCAAGACGTCACCGTGATAATGATAATGGTGGAACAATGGATGTTGTGAGTGGAAGAATGCAAGAATGAAGTTTTGGAATGCAGAAGAAGCTGCTCAAGAATGAGAGTAAGCTAGAATGGAGTTCAAATATTGTTCAAAACATGGCAAATGGAGGCAAAATGAGAGGTTTTAGCAACAGCTAGCGACCCTTGATGTTGGTGCTGGTTGGCAGTGGCATTATGCTACAAAAATTCAGTAAGTGTAACCCCCCAACTGCTAACACAGTCGTGGATATCCACTGGATACTAGCACGGCGTACAGACATCTTTGCAGCGTGCATGGGTCCAAGTATAATCCAGACTTAATGGCTGGGGAATCAGGCATGCAGGGCGGCAAAATGTATTTCAAATTGGGATTAAGGCTTAGAATGCATAACTATCTTAATTGAAATCAAAGGGAAAGCTCATGTAATGTGAAATTGCATAGGACGCAATTTACAACTTTATACTTTCTTCCTTTGATTTTGCAATCACATTCCCTAAGGGTCAATCTTTGAGATTCAGATTTGCAAATAGTTGCTTAAGTTCATATTGCAAGCTTTCTTAACCTTGTTAATCAACATCTAGTCCTTCCACTTCCTTAGGATAGAATCTTTTTTAGGATTTATTCTTTTCCTCTTCTTTTGGGGGTTGGTGGCGGTGGGTTCACTGTCTATTTTTTGTTCCTTGAGATTCTATTAAATCATATGTGAGTTTGCCTTGTCTGGACTTATTTTTATTTCCAAAGTTGCACTTGGTGGTAGGGGGGGGTGGTATTGATGTAGTTATTTATTTATTGCACCTTATTTTAAGTTTACTTAGGTGATTAGGTAAAATTTTTATTTGCTTATGTAAATTAGGAAATAGTTGAGCACGTGTCATCTTCTTGATCGATGGGAGCACATGCCTCCTCTACCTGATTCAAACTCCTTGACTGACAATTTTCAGGTGCCACCTTTCACCCATCAATTTTAGTGTACCTAATACCACAACTTCTGCATGTAGAGTTATTCCTCCAGATCACTAAGGCTTTCTGGGACACTTATCATATTCTCTCATGCATCACAAAGTCTATATATGTAGTCATTTCCTTCATTTTATCACCTAGAAATACAAATATTAGGATTCCGTCGTTTTGTCTTCTAAATATTATTGAATTTATGTTATAATAATTTGTTTTGATTTTAGGGACATTTAATTTTTTCAATCATTCTTCATTTTTGAATCTAATACCACACTTGAATAAATTTTGTTTGATTTTTGAATCCTCCACAACTAGCATTACTATTTCTGTTTCCTCTTATAACCTGTTAAATTTAAGTGTATTCTAAATGCTGTGCTTTGATATGGTTTATTTCAATTTGGTTTTGTGCTTTTTCTAATCTGATTTGAGTTTTTCTGTTTTACAAACATTTTTCTTGTTTTCCTTAATTAACAGGATATCGGCCAGAGATACAGGCAAGACATTAGTAGATGCTTCTTTGGGAGAGATAATGGCAACATGTGAGAAGATAACCTGGCTACTAGATGAGGGTGAACGCTGGCTGAAACCAGAGTACAGGTATAATTTTTGCTTTTCATAATAGTATAATGTTATGTAGCTTTGTTTTGGTAAACTAATTTAAGCAATAATTTAATCATCAAGACCCCATTCTATAATTAGTTCTCTGTTCTAATCTACCAGAAAAAACTTATTATAGTGTCTTTATTGAATGCATCCTGTTCTATATTTATGTAACTAAGAGGGTTTGACATGAATGAATTGTAGAGATGATCAGTGTTACCCCAAGTTTCCGGGACGGGGACGGGTTTCCGGGACGACAATTTTTTTTGCTGATTTTGGGGATGACAGGGGACGGCAAAGGGGACGGCTATGTAAATATAGGGAAATTTTCAAATATATAAGGAAATTTGCAAATATACATTACATTCATATGAAAATATGGACAATGCATGCCATTTAAACATCATATAACCTTAACATACAACATTTCAATGCCACTTAGTAAATACTCAAAGTAAATAGTAACCAACTCAGTACTCAAGAGTCAATATGCATTAAAATTAAACTATTATGTATTCATAAAACTGAAAATTTGAAATTTCAATTCATTGTCGTATTGTCAATATGCATACGCTAACAAAAATATAAGTTTAACATAGAAAAGTAAAACTAAAAATGCCCAAAGGCTTAGGTGCTGCCATAAAGTTTCATCATCATGTTCACAGTTCAACTTAAAAATCAAAATGTAGAAAATAAAAATGAAGCACACTGCTGCTCCTATTCTTCTGCTGCCAACATGGCATCAAAATCAGAGTCCTCTAAGTCACTGTCACTATCATGATGCACTGGAAATGCACTCTCATCCAATGAAACCCCAACCAATCCCGGTTTTGTCTCATCCTCGTCAATCTAGGCCACATCTTCAGGATCAACATCCCACCCTAAAGCTGGAGTCTGCCTATACTCTGGAGTCTGACGATCCTGAAGTCGAAGAGCACTATGCACAGCCACTAGCTTCTCCGCTTGTCTAGAGGTTAGTCTATTCCTCTTGAGGGAGTGGGTAAAGCCATATGTAGACCAATTCCTCTTTGCGGTTGAGGAACTAGCAACCTGTGCAAGGAGGCGAGAGGCAAGCACTTTCAACTCTGGTGTATCCCTCCCATGCCACGTCCACCATCCAATAGGATCCCTTTGTGCCAAAATCACTCTATCCAACCTCGCCTGTGGTAAGTTTGGGCCATGAAGTTGTGTGAAGTCAAGGAATTGTGTGGGAAGAATGGAGGCATCTCGCCCTGGATACATCTTATCAATGGCTTGTGTGAAACCATCTAATACCTGAGGATCATCACATGGGAGGACCCTTCCATCCAATTCTGCATACCATTTGGGATTTAGAGTGGAGACTGCCATATGAAGCGGGGTATTCATTATGTTCCACCTCCGCGTCACAATAGGCCTAATATGCTGCTCATAAAACCCCAAAGTAGGATCCTTCGCTGCAATTGTTTTCTTTATCCTACCCAACATATTGTCAAATGTCTCATATATCTCTCCAAGACTAGGAGAGTCAACATCGATATATCTAATGACCTCTACAATGGGTGACATGACAGAGCAAAGATATCTACAAGATGCAAACAAAAATTAAAATCAGAAATTTTAATTTAATATGAAAATCAGCAAGCAAAAGACTAACATTTAATTTTAATTTTAATTTTTAAATAAAATCAGCAACTTACTTTATTGTGGACCACCAATTGTCATCAAGGATCTTTTGCTTCACCGATTTTCCTTCAAAGGAGCTAGAATTGGACCATCGGGTCCACTCTAGATTCACTACCATCAATTGGAGAGCCTCATGCACTTCAAGCATCCTCTCCATCAAGATGAAGTTAGTGGCATACCTATAATTAAAACTTAAAAGTAAAACACATGCAACAATAATTAAAATAATTTAATAAATGAAGTAAAGTTTAAACTACACTAGGACATATTGCCAACCGTGAGGCAGTTTGCACGTGAAGATGAGAAGCGATTGTGGAGAGTTCAAAAGGATCATTGCAAGTGTGCGAAGTCTTAAGCGATTGAGAGCTTGAAGCCACAAGAAAAAGTGAAAACGAGTGAAAGATTGCAGCAGATGAGGAAAGGATGAGTTTGAAGAAGTGGAAGATGAAGTGGGTCATGAGGAGGTCCATATTGATTTCTTTTTTGGAACGATATTGGAAAGAGAGTTATGGGATGTGGAAATTCTCGTTGAAGAAGGATAGTTGCAGCCGAAAGGAGAAAAATGTGAGAGCAGCCCATACAAGAAAAGATAAAAAAAAAGATGAAGAGAGAAGAGAGGAGAAAATAATCACGGTGGATCATCAATTGGTGAGTGAGAGTGGAGAATGCAATGTAGAAGAAAATACCTCACAGGTTGAGGTAGTAGAAGAGGAAGAAGTTCAAAAGGTAGAGGTTGTTGTAGAGGTATATGAGAGCTTGATATTTGATCAAAGAACGGAAGAGGATGACACGATGCTTGGAGAGGAGTTCATGAAATTTGAAGAGCTTTTCACATCGAGTGAAGATGTAGGCGAGCAACCTAAGGGGATTGCAGATGTAGTGAGTGGTGATGAAAGAGATGTTGCAACAGTAGAGGTTGAAGTAGATGTTACAACAAAGGTAATTATTGATTTTTGTGAAGTAAAGAAGACTAGAAGTGAGCTTGTTGCAAATGTGTGTGTAGAAAGAGTGCAAGGGAATATTGCGGATTGGTGTCAAAAGGTTGCTTGTTTGTGTGTAGAGCATGTTGAGGATGCTGCAAGACATTGGTGGAAGTGGTTGATTTGCGGTGGGCAAGATACCATGAAGGAGGCGAGGCGAGGAGAGGAGAGTGCCTTTGGCGGAGGAAGACAGTTTATGGTGGAAGTGAGTCAACGTGGGTGAAGAGGAAATTGGTGAACACTTGGTGGAGTACGACAAGTGTCCTAGGTAAGTGCTGGAGGAGGCGAAGGATGAAGCTATCTCTGTTTACATTAGCAATGGAGTTTTCTGCAAGTTGCCGGCAACTTGAAAGAGTAGTCCAACTACTCCATTCCATTTTGTGAGTGAATTTTTCTACTCGACGTGTCTAGTGTAGGAGCATGCGGGCAGAATGGTAATCAACACCAACCAAAAACATTTATTGGTTTGCTTTCATCAGCTCTGTTTTGGTTTATTTGTTTTTTTTTACGTCTCTCAATATTGGGGGATTAGTAATGTGTTTAGGCACATGAGGCTATGCAAAATGAGAATGGGAAAATTTCAAGAAATTTGCATCACCACTAGTTTTTCCTCAAGTCTTTGACGTTTGAAATTCCGAAACAGGGTTATGTCCATTTTGTCTGCAACTCTTGGATTTACCCTATTAGTAAATATAAGATAGATCGGATTTTCTTCGCAAAGAAGAGCTTCTATTGGCTGATACACCTCTGACCCTTGTGGAGTTGAGAAATAAAGAACTTAATAGATTAAGAGGAGATGGAACAAAGTAAGGATTTCCATCGAAGCATTGATAAGCCATGTGGACTGTTTGACAAAATTCCTCAATGAAATACAGATTGCAATGGCTCCGAAATATGCACAAAATGGAATTATTGAAAGCCTTCAGTTAATTTCAAGCAATTGAAATTGGCAGGGGCAAAGCCAATTCCTGTAACCTTTGCCAAATAGAGGCCATTACTTTGAATGCCTTGAAGGTGAAGGACTTGAGTAATGGCAGATGATTGGAGAAGAATGTGAAGGGCTGATAGTAGAATAAATAGAAGCTGAAACAATAGAAAATAAAGTGAACAACCTTGCGTAGATGAATAGGAGGAATATGAATCAATGAAATAAAGATTGCAGATTGTGGTGTGCTAAAAATTAGCAAAAGCAAAGAGGACAAAAGAAAAAGAGGGAAATCAAATGGACATCAAATTAAATTGTAAATAGAGCAAAGGGGAAGTTGGAAAGACATCCAATTGCAATTGGAAAAGCATAGATCAAAATGGATTTCCATTTATAAAATGAGATATCATTTAGAGCAGGGAGAGGGGGGTTGTGGGAAGAATAACGACTCAAGAGGGAAGAACCGAGTCAAACGGAGGAAGAAAAATTGAAAAGACATTTGGCATAAGTGTGTAAAGAGGGAGCAAAGGAAGATAAGGTGCGAAGTCAAGAGAGTGTGTTGGTGCAATCAGATGGTAAGTAGAAGTAATGTGCGCTGAAAGAGAAAAGAGATGTGTGCAATTTAGTTGCAAAATCGAGGGATAATGTAGAGAGAGTGGCCATTGGTAGGCTATCAGTGTAAATAATGTTTGTGCGAATTTGATGAGGATAGAATTTTTTTTGGTTGTAATCTAAGGTTAATTTAGAAGTAGAGAGTCTTTGCATTATTATTTTTATGTTAGTATGATAGTGTGTTGAAGAAGTTGTAGGCAAGTGGAATGCTTTTGCATCATGTAACAAAAAAGGGCAGGGCTACCTCAGCTAGATATATCATAGAAGAGGAATCATCATTAACTAGAGCCTAAGTGGTAAATCTATATAAAGGGGACACATCATCATACTTATATACACCATCATCACTAATCATAGGAAAGGGTGAGTCACAATGATGTTATTGGGCAAATTAAGTGATTATATACAAGAGGATAGAGTAACTTTGTGTGGGATGAGTAACCGTATTTATAGAAAATACACCCTCATCCATTGCAATAATTACTAAATAGACATAAGAGAATCAAGGATGGATGAGTCAAATTTGTTAAAAGTGAAAAATTATTAAAATTGATAAGGTGTGCATGTAGATATGATAGAGATAAAGGTCTAGGTGAATCCATGATGTGTATCATGAAGCACATGGTATAGGTGGGTGAACCAAAGAAAGATCAAGCAATGAAAGCCCCAAAACTAAAGAGGGTGGATCTAAACCTTAGTCAGATGTAACATGGAACCTTTATTTTTTGAAAACTCCCAAAATCTAGAACCTTTATTATAACTCCTATGAAGCTGAAACCTATCTCAAACATCCTGACAGTATTTATATAAATATAACTTAAAAGTATAAGTTAAATGTTATATTTATATAAATCTTCCCACATCCTGAGCTGAAAAAATGACCAAGTGTTGAAATGCGGAGTGAACTTGCAAGCAAAATTCCCAACACTAGGTTGGAATCCGACCATGTCATGGGAAACATCCCAACCCCCAAAATTCTGCCCCTCTTAATGGCGAGTTTCTGTGATGTCCCCATTTTAGCAGGTGTTGGGGACACTCCATTGTTAGCCCATCACTACGACCCTCGTGGGTTAACGGATTGATTTGAGGGTCTCTGGTTGAGAACTTACTATTATAGTAAGTCTATTTTTGTCAATTTCCATTTATGGCAGGGTGTCCAAGCAATTAATTTGACAATACAGTAAAGTTGGATTTGGCTTTGAATTGGTTATAATTGATTAATTAAGTTTGACTTAATTAATTATGATGTTGGGGCTTATATTAAAGTCAAGTCATTAAAATATTAATGATGATTTATTTAACTTATGTTTGGACATTATAAGTGAAGGAAGGCTTATAATTGAATGTTATAATTTTAATATTCAAACTTCAAAGTTGGAAGCATGAAGTTTTTAAGTTATGTGAAGTGTCTCCTTCAAGATGGAATTTTCGAGCCTTCTTGGAGAAGATATTGCTCTTATAATGCAAAAATCGAATGGAGATGGCATTCATTATACCTTTTATCATTTTGAAAACTTGAAACTTGCGAATTGCTTGAAGTTTGGAGTGAGGGTTTGTTGTATCTGCTGTGAATTGATAATTCACACCAGCATTTCGACACTTTGAGTTGGATCCTTTATGCCAACAAATTCTGTGGAAGGAGGAAAGTTGATGCGGTTTGTGTTTTTTTTGATTGGAATAGCAAAATGTCCATGCTCACTTATGCGGTCAGCTCTTATGCACACTAAAGACAAAGCTTGAAGCTGCCACCTTGCTTCTACATCAGCCGCGGCCAGCATCCTTAAGTGTGGAGAACAATAACAGGTTTTTAATCATTTGTAATCTGCATATTACGGCTTGGATGTATCTCATTCCAGTTTGGTTGGTTGTTTACAAATTCAATTAAAACTTCCAGAGACTTGGCGTGCTTTATGATTTGCAGTAGTTATTTTAAATTAATTTGTTTCTTGAATTGCAATTTCATTATTTTGGAAAAATACAAAAAAAAAATCTATATATGTTGAAAATTTCAAAAAAAGAATTAAAATCCAGAGCACAGAGATTATTTGCAGTGAATTAGGTGATTGAGCCCTTCTTGGGATTTTCAGTCCCAACCAACATGAAATCTGCCAAAACCCCCAAAGTGAGAGCATAATCAGATCAACTTGACACAAAGGATGTGCTTAAAACCATGAACTAAGGCAGATTGAACATGAGGAAGATGGGTGAATTCAAGAAGGCAAAGTTGTCAATGGTAGTGAACAAAGAAAAATCCCAAGAGCATGGAGGAATCCGCTGGTCCCTTGGGAAAATTGCCAACAAAACTCAGATTTCTGCCTTGAAAAGGAGACCTCCTAAAACATGTTTTTGCTCCCAATTCGCTTTGTGAGGAATGAAAATGAAGGCAAACACAATTGGAGACAATATTTTGACAAATAAGGATGCAATGATGAATCAAATCGGAGTTACAAATAGAGAAATCTGATCTTAAACCTCCAAATTTCAATCCAAAATCTAAGAAGGAAACAAAGGGAAATGAAGTAGAGAGGGCAAAGAAGTGATTGAGTCTCATGGAAAGTCATAAAATTCTTCCCAAGCCCTCCATTTCCGCCCAAGGATTGTGCTGGTTCGAACATGCCATATGGGGTGTAAATATGGATTTTAATTAAACAAAATGATGCCTTTTCTCCCTTGATCAAATCAGCCAGTATTGGAGGTAAGAGGATTTGAATTCAATTATTTTATTGGCCCATAAAAAACTCAAATTGGCCCATCCTAAGACATGATCTTTCAGCCCCCAAGTCGCATATATAAGGAGAGCAAAATCATTTCATTTTCACATCAAACAAAGGCAGAATTACCTCTGCAATTGGGCAGCGAGTTTCATCCAAATTTAGCAGTGAATTGGCATCATAAGACAACAAATTCACCTCTAGCACTAAGGCAGCGATCTCTTGTGGGGGACAAGGCAGTGAATTATTTCTCAATTGGTAGCAAATTATCATCTTAAGGAGACACCCCATTCTTGGTCAACAATTTGAGGTTTCAAGGAGCATTAATTTTGCACATAAAAGGCAGATTTCCTTCAAAGATCAGAGCTAAAGAGGGGGAGAAAAGTAAAATCTTGGCATGATATATTAGAAAACTTACTTATTTCTCCAGATTTTAATATGATTTCATTTCAAAACTTGCAAGGAGGATCTTAAACTTGAGAAAATCCATTTTTTTGTTTGATGTTAATGTGATTTCATTTCATGAAATTTTAGGATTTCTTTCATTTCATT
The DNA here is from genome assembly GCA_018584345.1 of Thuja plicata. Lineage (NCBI taxonomy): Eukaryota > Viridiplantae > Streptophyta > Pinopsida > Cupressales > Cupressaceae > Thuja > Thuja plicata. The sequence continues at coordinate 3,278,107 of MU225193.1, read as the reverse complement.
ACTTCAAGAACTTAATGCTTTTTCTCTCTTGTTTTGCAAGGAATATTGTTGAAAGAGAAGCTTTGAAGGCAAGGAGATGATGGGGAGGTCAGGCTCAAGGACTTAGGCAAGAGGATGCTCAAGGATTTCAAACGAGAAGGAAGATTCAAATCAGATTATCAAAGTGTAAATTCGAAGATCAAGACCAAGATAGAATCCAAGTGCATGAAGATTTCATCACTTCAAGAAGATGCAAGTTCAAGTCATAGCTATGTGAAAAATTTCCAGAAAATGAAGAAGATTTGAGAAGATGAAGCAATTTGGGAATATGCCATCATGTTGGAGAGCTTGACAATGTTGAGTATCAAGAGATATTTTCCCATTATCAAGAGGAGTGATCAAGTCTACAGGATAAGGATGCTGAGGTGGTGCCCACTTGTCTTCTACCAATCATAAAACTCCAGCTACAAGCACATTCAATCATATCATGCCAAGTGTACAATTTTCCCATTAGTTATCAAAAGCTTTGTAATTTTCTTATTGGCCCAGTAGGTGGTGCCTTCATGTAATTGGCTGATAGGGTGGCAACCCTAATTAGGGTTTGTAGGGATAAATCTTGGCCCTTAATTGTAATTGAATACCTATAAAAGGCCAAGGCCTTCTCATTTGTAACAGTTAGTCATTAGCTAGAGAGAAGATTAGATTAGAGAGCTAGAAGTAGAGGTAGGCTAGCTAAGGGAGAGACTTGATCAAATTGTTACTATAATGCTATTAAAGTGATTGATGATTCATTGTTCGTTTTCATGGTGAATCACTTAATATTGCTTTGAAGTGTTGCATGGTTTCTTCAATCCTCACTTGGAACAAATTTCATTTCATGTTGTTTAGAAGTAGCTTAGTTGAATGAATGAAATTGTGGATGTTTATTTGTTTCACTCCAACGAAACTAGGCTACTAACCTCTTGCTGATGGTAAGAGTGCCTTGTGTGGTAAGCTAGTGATTGCACTTAACTTCAATTGATATTCAATCTTTAGTTTGCATCCATTGACGAGATTGAAGAGGAGATATTGATATGAAAATCATTTGGGTATACCTTAGAAGCTTGCACTAGGTGGGTGAAAGTCAATAAAACCACATTTGGTAGAGTCCAAGTCATCCATGGTTCCTTCCATTCATAGTTAGAAGTAAAGTAGAAGTAGAAGTTAAGTTTAAGTTCAAGTTGAGAGTTCAAAGGTTGGAAAGTCATAAACTATATTTTTATTGCACATTGTAAAGCCAAATCTTTAGAAGCAGTTGATGTCCATTGAATGAATAACGTAAGTCCCCTAAGTGATTACCAACAAATCACATTATTTCACTAAGCGAGTATCCACAATTGAAGGAACCTTGAAGTCATTTCATGATCTTACTTTGCAAGCTTAGAGAGAGTTGGAAATTTGATATTTCATCTTGGAATGTTAAGTCTTCGATTCTGTATGTTGTAGTGGAACAAAACTCACATCCACATAAATCGGCACTAGAGGGAGGGCATGAACAAAGTTCATTCATGGAATTGTCAACAACAATGAGCTTTCAAGGTTATATTTGAGGTAGAAGATCTCTCTTAAAGCGAAAAATCCAAAAAAAGTAAAAAACTCAAAAAATCCCCAAAAAGTGAAAAACATGAAAAATCCCAAAAAAGTGAAAAAACTTGAAAAATCCAAAAAAATGAAATCAGAATATCAAAAAAGGAAAGGGTTTCTCAATGGACAAGCAGGTTGATGCTCTCCCAATTTAGTTTGATTTGAACAAGCAGTTACATCGGCTAGGATGATCTCAACTTGCAGCATCAGGGCAGTGTAGAATACATGACACTACACGGCATGAGGAGATGCATTGTTTGGTATTTCTTTTGAGGGTGGAGTTAACATTGCAACGAAGGATTTCCTTTTCAGATGTGCATAAGCCAGTGATATTTGCGAGATCAAAATCAAAGTTCGATGAATTTAAAGAGAAGATTCAAAGGGAACTAGAAGTAGATATGGAGGAAATACTTGGCAATGTTCTTGGTGTAGTGTACACAACTTGTTGCATTCAAAATCATCTTGTCCCTCATGTCAAGGTACCATCGACTTAGTCAAGTTTCAAATAGGATGGTATGAAGAATCGTCAAGAGAAGAAAACAAGGATTTCATTCAGCACTCAAGTTGGATGTCACGTGAAGAGCATATTGCATCGCCATGCAAGGAAAATGAGTTACAACAAGGTAGCATGGTTGAGCTTAATGACCAAGACAATCAAGAGGAAGATGAACTTTCACACATTACATCTCAAGGAGAAGGTGTTGAGAAGGAAATCCAAGAGGCAATTGGTTTCATCCAAGAAAGAGAAAGGATAGCAAGTAAAAATCAACATTTGGTTGCACTTGGAAAACTACAAGAAGATCATCACAAAGTTGAAGAAGAAAAAATCCTTGGTGAGCTTTCATGCATAATACAAAAAGAGGTTCTTGAGAGTGAATTGCTAAAGGTGTCAAGTATTCTTGGAGAGGAAGGCAATCAAGCAGACAAGTTGAACAAGGAATTGCAAGTAATCACAGATGAGTCAAAATATGAACAGCAATTCGACGAGGCGAGACAAGATGTCATTACCACCATATTCTTTGGGGGGGTGCTAAAAGATCTCATAGAGGAAGTGCAAACTGAATCATTGCCCAAGGCATCTCAAGACAAACAGGTTCTTGCTAGTGGCATGATTCACCATCAACTTTGACCTCCAGAGACATTGCCACTTGAGGTGTCATTCGATGATCAACTCATGAGGATGTTTGTTGATGTATCTATCAGTTTTGAAGACACTATCTTTGATGAATATACTTATGAGGAATTGCAAGATGTTCCTAAAGAAAAATCAGTTGGCAATTTCATGCTAGATGATGAGACTTCAAGTGTCTCCGGTGACAATAAGCAAGATTTGTTGAGAGATGAACATGTTACTCCCATGGAAGAAGAGAAGAATGAAGAGCAATTTGGGTTGGTGCTACAGCTGGACTTTGCATTCGAGCAACTTGGAGAGATATTTGAGAGAGAAATGATCAATGAATCCTTGATTTTTGAGTATGCACTTAAAGATATTGACAAGGATGCTTGGTTCATGTTACACAAATACAAGCCTCCAATGGCAATTTTCCAAGGTCTTGATTTCAAGACTAATCCTGCTTTGATTGCTCACGAGTTTGATGTTGATGCCAGTGGGATGCTTCATCACCAACTGCGGCCTCCCGATGCTATGGATGATCAACAAGGGTTTGAACAACAACTGCCATTCGAATCACACCGGGTTGTCTCTTTCCCTACTTCTAATGTTGAAAGTTTTGAAAGTTATTATTTTGATTATGGTGGTCTGGGAAAGATAACTTGCATTTGGATTGTGACCATGGACCCCTCATGAATTGCCTCAATTGTTGATTCTACATGATAAACTTCTTGAATTTGAGTTTGAGGTGACAAAATTTTTCTCAGAATACAAGGACAAATTTGTCATATTGAGAACCATCACCCAAGCCTTGTTTCTTTTGAACATCTTGAGAAACCATATTCTGTCAAGCATGTATATAATTCTTTCAAGTGTCGTCCCTTTAGAGTCTTGTACATAGTTAGAGTAGGTTTGGCTTGAACCACTAGGTTCAAGAGGGTTAGAATAGGTTTGTCTTGAACCACTTGGTTCAAGAGGGTTAGAGTAGGTTTCCCTTTCGTTTTTTTTAGTTTAGTTGCTTTGTTGAGCCTAGCAAGTAATTTGTCTTGAATCAGTTGGCTTGAGATTTGTTTGGGGGGCTCAGTTAGTTGTTTAGTTTGCTTCTAGTGAGTCAGTTTAGTAGTTGTTTGCTTTAGTTGTTTAGTTTTCTTTAGCTTAGGTCTCTGCTTTGGCTAGTTTTGTTAGAGGGATCCAAATTTGTGAGAAAGGCGAGGTGTCATACAACACACTCTGGTATTTACCCGGTGATTTGTTTGGTTTATTTCTTGGATATCTCTCTATGAGGTTCCTTTGAATTGGAAATCACTCCTAATAGCCTTATCTTTCGAAAATGATGTCCTAAATTTGGATGGAGTCAGATTGTGTTTTTGAGTACCCGAGTCTTTCGATTGCAACATTTCACTCACGCTTAATTGCTCTGAGTTCTTTGGAAGCTCTCTAGGTGAAGTTGGAATTAGTGAAAATTCTACGCCTACTTCAGCGCCACTGTGGTTCTTCCAAACCCACTACAAGCTTCGCTACTTGTAAGCCAAAATAAAAGATTAAAAAAGAAAAGAAAAACAAGATCAAAAGAAAAAGAAAATAAAAAGAAAAGAAAAGGAAAGAGTAAAGAAAAAATGAGAAAAGTAAACAAAAATAAAGCAATTTGGCTCTGGGTGTGCGAATATCTCTACCGGTGTTACTCAATAAAAATCACTAAAGGTAGAGCAATGTTCATAGTGAACCACAACGATAACCTCGTCGGGGATATGGACGCTTGACTGGCAGCGAGGTTCTATCCAGGATGCTTTTGGAGTAAGGATATTAAAATAGCTAAGTCCAAAGGATCTGAGAAGCTTTCTAGGTTCTTGTCGAGCAGGGAATGAATCACTTGCACACACATGGGTAATCGAGGATGAAGGCTCTTGGCTCACTTTGTGGTTTCTTTCATTTTGAGTGCATTTCCTAGCTGTTTGATAGATGAAAATGGAATTTATCGAAGGTTCTTGGTTCCAAGCGAGTTTTATCCTTGCAATGTTCTGGAACATTTCTTTGGGTGGGTGTTAGATGTTGTGAGGTTTTCACACCATCGCCCCATTGCAAATGGGGACCCCCCTCTTTTTTCTTTAGCAATAGGAGTAGTTGTCTTAGGTGGTCTTAGTTGGTAGCAATTTTCAAGTCTCAAAGTTCGAGAGGTGAGTTTGAGCAATTTTGGCCTTTTGGGAAGTCAAGTCTGTCTGGGATGTGAGCGAAAGTTGGGCTAAGCTAGTCATGGAGATGGAGTTGAAACCAAGTGATTTGTGAGTTGAAACATTTTGAGAATCCTTGTTCTTACTTCAATTTGACCTTAGAAAGCGAGGATAGGTTATGGGAGCTTAGAATGCTGAAATCGGAAATTTGGCTGTCTGGAATTTTTTGAAAACTCTGAAAATCTAGAACCTTATTTATAACTCCTATGAACTTGAAACCTATCTCAAACATCCTAACAGTATTTATATAAATATAACTTATACTTAAATGTTATATTTATATAAATCCTCCCATCTCCTCAGCTGAAAAAATGACTAAGTGTCGAAATGGGGAGTTAACTTGCAAGCAAAATTCCCAACACTAGGTCAGAATCCGACCATGTCTTGGGAATTTTGCTTGCAAGTTAACTCTCTATTTCAACACTTAGTCATTTTTTCAGCTCAGGAGGTGGGAGTATTTATATAATAATTTAAGTTATATTTATATAAATACTGCCAGGATATTTGAGATAGGTTTCAGCTTCATAGGAGTCATATTAAAGGTTCTAGATTTTGGGAGTTTTCAAAAAATTCCAGACTTTGCCAAATTTCAGGATTCAACACGCCTTCAACATTCTAACCACCCATAACCTATCTTGGCTTTCTAAGGTCAAATTGAAGCTGGAACAAAGATTCTCAAAAGGTTTCAACTCACTTCCTCACAAATTGCTTGGTTTCAACTCCATTTCCATGACTAGCTTAGCCCAACTTTAGCTCACATCCCGGACAGACTTGACTTCCCAGCGGGCCAAAATTGCTCAAACTCGCCTCTCGGACTTGGAGACTTGAAAATTGCTACCAACTAAGACCACCTAAGACAACTACTCCTATTGCTAAAGCGAAAAGAGGGGGGGTCCCCATTTGCAATGGGGTGATGGTGTGAAAACCTCACAACACTAATTAAATAAATAAAACAATAGGTCCAGATTTAAGATCTGAAACTGAAATTTGCAATAATATTGTAATAAATGCAAAATCATATAAACTACTTAGTTTGAGTTTCAATGATGGAATATGCTGGCGAAGATGCCTGAAATGATTTACCAATATTCTAGAAATTAAAAGATTTGCTAGGCCTTAATTTGTAAAATGATTTTTCTTTGCTATGGTGCAACTCCATGCCTTCAAAACAGATTTAGTACATAGAATTGAACCCAGAACAAAAAAAAATGCGCTACAACGAAACTGGCAAATATATCAGATGTGCCTTGGCTCATTGCATTCATGTTTGATTGGTGTGGTATTTATAGATACTGTTTGGGAACTTGGTAAGAAATGATTAATTCTCCTTTGTTCAAGCCCATTTGTAGACTGACTTTGTAGTGATGAATCAAGATCAACAATAGTAGGCAAGCATGCAGTATACCTAGGATGATGCAATTATGATGCTTTCTAATGCTGCTATGATGTTCTTGTATGAATGCTCCCATGGTAATCCCCTCCTATGATCTAAATTTATTAGGATTGTCCTTAGATACATCACCCTAGTGTGCAATTTGAAATAAGTTGTAATTTAGTTGGAATTCAACTTTAAAAGTTTGCATCTTACATCCATGGGCATGGAAATTACCTAGGCCAATTTCATAGTTGCTGGTTTGAACCAAGGTGAAAAACAACAATACGTGGAGTGATCTAAATAATGGGCATGAGTGATGATGGGGATAGGATAAGATAAGGTTATTGGTCAACTTTTTGCAAAATGCTCTACCTTGCACACTAGTCAATGCACGAGGAAAACCTTCTTGCAGTGGGTTGGGCTGATTTTACACTTGGGGTTTGAACCAACGTGGCGAATGACTAAATTTTAAGTTCGAACTAAATCCAAGGGATGAGTAATGATGCAAATAAGCTAGGATAAATGCAAACTTCTACATAAAATACAGAACCTTGCACACTAGTCAATGCAGCAGGACAACCATGTTGAAGCGTGCCCAAATCATAGTGGAAAAGGGTATGGGTATACAATTTTCACCTTTACAATCTTATATGCTTAGGATCTTACATTGACGTAAATGAAACAAAAATATCACAAAGCATGAGATTTTAGATGCAGTGTTACAAGACTAGGACTTGACTTAGAGTCAATATGTCAATTTTTGAGTCAGATTTAGATGCAGACTTGATGTTTAAACTCAGTAAGATTTGGTGAATTGAAAAAACCGATAAAATATATACTTTTTAAGGATTTAAAGCTTTTATCATGCACTGTTCAATAAACAAATTTTCACCTTTCCAATCTTATATGCTTAGTATTCTTGCATTTGACTTAAACGGAACAAAAATATCATGAAGCATGAGATGTTAGATGCAGTGCTATAAGACTAGGACTTGACTTAGAGTCAATATGCTGATTTTTGAGTCAGACTTAGATGCAGACTTGGCATTCAAATTCAGTAAGGTTTGGTGAATTGAAAAAACGATAAAATATATATTTTTTAAGGATTTAAAACTTTTATCATGCACTGTTCAATAAACAAACTTTAAAGACACAATAAACTAATCAAGAAGTAGTATACATTGATCACATTTATGAGTATACATCAATTACTTGAATTTCAAAGCAGATTTTAGTTGAAAGAAACATTTTAAAGATATAAATGTTGTCAAATCTTTTAGGTGTACAAAACTCATGGATTTTAGTAGAAAACAGTCAATAGAATTAAAAAAAGTGCTGCTTTTCCATCTAGCATGCCTCAAAATGATTTTTATTTTTTGTTTTTCAAAACTAGAGAAGGGGTTTGGGGCAGCGTCCCCAATAGGGTTGAGGGGCATTCCATTTTTTATAATTTTATTGCTTTTAAACAACCTTCAAGAGCCCTCCAAACCCTTCAAAAAACACGACTTTCACATTTTTATGCTTGGATGCTTTTAATTTTTTATTCCTCTTTTCATTGACTTGGCTGAGTCTTCTAAATGGGCTCAATCCCTTGGTGGGTTTGATTAGACTCGTTGGGTACTTGGGTTACAAGTCCCCTTGTCTTGGTTCAATCAGCTCACCTTGGGACTCATTGACTTTGGGTAAGTCCAAGCAAGTCTTGTATATATGGACTCAGAGGATAGAAAGTTTTATACTTAAGGGTTATTGAATGGTATGTAGATGTCTCTTGTAGACCGATTCCATCCTTCACCATTAAGACCAGAGCTTATAAATTTTGTGTATTAAAGCAGTTTTTAATGCATCAAGGGATCTCTTTTATGGTGTATTAATGTTTATTCTAGGTTTTCATGTCCATGCTTTCTGTTGTTGCTATTGTAGTTGACAATGTTTGGATTAATTAATTGATAGGGAGTTGATTAGTGACCCTTTATACTGGAAACTCACAATTATAAGAATAGTTTGATATGTATACTAACAGATTTATTAGAGAAAACTTTGGTATGATTTGTTTGGTTCTTGGAATGGTGGTTTTTTTTTTTCTTTTAATTTGAAGAAATCTATGGAGGATAAAACAACATAGTTTTTGGTGAGGAATTCTAGAGCTCATTCCATAATAGATTAAGGTTTAATGTACATTGTTAATGCTGATATGTTTCATCAGAACAAATGCAACTGGAATTATTGTTTTTCATTTCTTTTCTTCTTTGTAATACTGCTTTTTAACTCCATTTTGTTTTGGTTAACAGGTCTTCTGGATGGTCGATGCTTCACAAATCTGCAAGAGTAGAGTTCCATCCATTCGGAGTCATTGGTGCAATTGTTCCGTGGAACTATCCTTTTCACAACATCTTTAACCCCATGTTAGCTGCTGTGTTCTCTGGGAATGCTATTGTGATCAAGGTAACACCAATCACTCTTGTACATAGAGATTTGTTATGGCTTTTTTATATGCATAATCACAAATTTTGAATTATTAGCAGTTATGATTAGGCTACATGCAGACTATTCAACTTGATCAAAGCTCCAAATATGTTCTTTCTTGTAAGCACTTGTTAGGTCAATTAATTCTGATATATTCACACAATCTTTTATCAAGATTTTACATACGAATCATTTTATGTGTCAGATCTGAGCATGTCAGCAATCTTATACATTACTAACATGATTATTAAAGACTTTTCTATGCACTTGGTTTTGTGCAATGCTCATTCTTGTGTCTAATTGTTCATATCTTAATGTAATAGTTTGTATGTATGCGACGAATACTGTTTTTTTCATTGTCGCTCTATTGTTCCAATGTCACCACTGGGAGTTGAGCTGCACTCCTGTTATTCATTATGGGTGTCAACTCCATAATTTATTGGCTTTCAGATAAAAATGAAAATATCAAAGATTGAGAAAATGAGTTGATGGGCCTAGGCCTAGGCTTTAGAATGAACTCTCAAAGTATTTGAACAGAAAATAGAAGACACACAAGTGATGCTACAACAAATGAACAACGATCTTTTGTGGGATAAGATTGTTGAGTATTTAATGGTAATACTTATTTATTTGTTAGTAAGAATATAATTCCGGTTGGGAAATGAACATGGGAAGCATGAACAAGAGATAGTGAGGTAGGATATGATATCTTCATCGAGAAGTGAAGTGAAGGGGAAAGCCAAATACATGAACGAATTTTGTCTTGAAGGTCCAAAACTAGAAGGTGAGTTAAAGCTATTTTAGTAGGTTTTGTAGGAACCTTGATCAAATTCGAAGTGGTTTGGACCGGTTTGTGATCTTGGTCCAGGTCTTATGTGGGTTTCACCCTGTTCAAGTAATGCTCCATTAGAGGCATGAAAGCACTATATATTAGGCTGATATAACCTTTTTGTCTCGGTTGTTTCCAGGTACCATGGTTATGTTAATTAAAAGCACATGCTCCCAATTGATCTATTTAGTTGTTTTGATTTTGATATCCATTCACTTATCAGCCTTGAGAGAGGAGAAATATGGCTAATCTGGATTAATGGTGAAATTCGGTTTGGAGGGTCCATATGATAAACTTTTTGATGTGGCATTTTGTCAATCAATTATGAAAATCTGTTTTCTGCTTTACTTGACAAGTATCATTTTGACTCTAACCCTAAGGGGTTCATTGCTACTGACCATTGACATTTGTCTATCAATTATTAGTTGTGTTATGCATGATTCAAAAACTCATGACTTGCCAAAATGTACTAAATGAGTTTTTGAAATGTTGGGAAGTGATTTCTATTAGATTTTGTAATGTCCCCTTTTTGTACCTTTGAATATAATTAAATAATAAAAATTAATTTGTTGAAAAATAAAGTAAATTTAATGATGACTAAGTCTAAATGTTTAAAAAGGTCAAACAAGTAATTAATTATATAATAATATAGCAAGAGAACTGCTAATAGAACTCGACCAGCAAACGAGAATAGAAATGAAGTTTCACTCAACCTTCCATGAAAAAGATGATATTCAACGCTAGGGTATATTGGTCATTATTCACACCATGGCAGATGTGACCGATCACTATAACTTGGGCATATAAAGCGAGCTTCTTGTCCTTATGCTATACTTCCACCAATAATGCAACTCAATTCCTCTTTTAGTGCCATGCCAAAACTATTCATAATATTCACCTCAATCATTTAATAAACCAACTCGCATTAATATCTAGTAAATAAAATACTAAATGGTGTCCATATTACTATCCCATAAATATTTTCTATATAATCGAACTTTGAAAATTTGTCTCTCAAAAGGGTACTCACTAATTTCAAAACCTCAACTAAACTAAACTAAACAATGAAGTGCACTATGAATCCACCCCAAAGATGAAGCTGGGTTTTTATCCAATCCATCCAAAACAAAGGGTTTCCGTCCAAGGGCTTGCTGAAGCGAACATTGGAAGCTCTTAAAGCTCTTCAAGAGAAAATAACAATGAGCCTCTTACTGCTTTTTTAATAACCCATTGAGGAAGCTTCCAAAAAGCTTTTCAAATCTCCCTCACTTTTTAATATTAAACTTTAGCCTGGAAATAATAAAGCGACTCTTGTATTTTGCTGTTGACATAAAAGTCACTTTAAAACAACCATGGGTCCAACACCATATTAATTTAATACAAATAATCCAAAAAGCTCAGGACTATTCATTAATTTATTAACTATCCACAAAGTTTCTTGATGGGGGGATGTGAGAGTTATCGAACCATTAAGTTGAACTTCAAATCTAATGGGAAGGAGGTAGTTCTTTGTAGCCTTTCCAATGGAGGTCCCATAGTGGTTTCACCCAAAAGGACGGAGAAAGTGTTTTTAAGAGAGACCGTGTAGCCTGGGCAGCAGAACGCCTGATTAGAGATACAAGTCCTTCCAAGGATGGGAGGTCCTACCATGTTAGTATTCAATCCATCTTGGATACACATAGAAAGGAATTCAACGAAATTCCCCGTAGACTACCATTAGATAGGGGCTATTTTCTTGTGATTGACTTTGAGGGAGGAGTGAGGCTCGTCATCACTACACCTTATCAACATTTGAGGAGATACAAGGAAGAGATTGAGAAGACAATTAAGGAGATACTAGACATGAGGCACACATGTCCTAATCCCAACTTATTTTCTTCGTTTGTAGTATTGGAGAAGAAAAAAGATGGGACTATGAGGACATCCATCAATTATAGAGCCCTCAACAAAAATAAAATAAAAACTCACTACCTTGTGCCTAATGATGAGTTGATAGATGGGCTTCATGGTGCAACGTACTTCTCCAAGATTGACTTAGGATTGGGGCATCAACAGATAAGGTTTCGAGATGAGGATGTGCACAAGATAGCATTCAAATGCATCTATGGGAACTAGGAGTTCTTGGTCATGCTATTTAGGTTGACCAATGCACCCACACATTTTAGTCATGGATGAATTAGGTATTTATTTTGCAATTGAGGAAATTTGTACTGGTTTTCTTTAGTGACATCTTGATTTTCAGTAAAACATGGGAGGACCATTTAAGGCACATAGACAAGCGACATTTAATCTATGCCAAGGCATCTAAATGTGAGATTTGTTTGACTGAAATACTATATTTGGGATTTAAGATTAGTGCAAAAGGGGTTAGCATGGATGAGGAGTAGATCAAGGCAATACACAATTGGCCTAGACCAAGGAATTTGACACATTTGAGAATACTTGTGGGACTTTGTAGCTACTATAGGATGTTTTTTAAGGGGTTCTCACAGCTTCCCCATTGACAAATTTGACGAAGAAAGGAGCTTTCTATTGGAGTCCTAGCATAGAAAGCTTTTGACAAGCTCAAGGAGGTAATGAGTTCATGTCTTGTTTTGGCTATCCTTGATTTCTCACTTCTTTTTTTTCTTGAATGTGACGCTTTAGGAGAGGGACTTGGAGCAGTTTTGATGCAGAATAGACATCCCATAGCATTTGAGATTAGGAAGCTCAAGGAGGTAGAGAGGAGCTTCTCTATTCATGACAAGGAGATGTTGACCATCATGCATGCACTAGCCAAATTTGGACAGTACTTGGTTTGTGGGAAGTTGATGGTTAAAATAAATCATAATAGCTTGATATTATTCCTTAGTCAAAATGATTTGAATGATAGACAACATAAATGGGTAAGAACATTTGAAGCTTATGACTTTGAGATTATGTTGAGAAAAAAATAATATGGCAGCTGATGCACTATCTGGGATACCTTATTTCTGCTCCATGAACTGATATATTAGCTGATTGGAAGACTTTCATAATGGCCGAATATGCTATGAACATAGTTGTTGGTGACATTTGGGATGGCAAATTGCAAGATGATAGGTTCAAGGTGGTTGATGAGCTCATTCTGTACAAAGATCAGGTGTATCTTGTACTGGAATCAAGGGTGAATGATAGAATTTTGAGGGCATGTCATGACACACCACTTGCTCGTCATCCAAGTTACTACAAGACAGAAGCAAGGGAACATTTTTCATGTAAAGGGCGCAAAATTTCAAAAGTGATGTGTTGAAGTATGTTAGGGAGTGTATGGCACGCCAACAAAACAAAACAAAGCATGTATTTCCATTTGGTTTGTTGTTGCCCCTACCCGTTCTAAATAAAATATCGGAGATTATCTCCATTGATTTCATTATGGGCCTCCCAAAAGCGCAAGGTGACGATTTTATCTATGTGATTGTTGATGGTCTCACAAAATATGCTCATTTTCATGTCATATCTTTAGAGTACAAGGCTCCACAAGTTGCTGATCTGTTCCTTAGAGAGATTCTTAGACTCCACGGTCTGCGTAGTAACATTGTGAGTAGTAACATTGTGAGTGACAGGGACTGCAGGTTTATTACCTTGTTTTGGGAAGAGCTATTTCATTTGATAGGCACAAAGGAGATTGTTAACAAATGGATAGAAGGCTACTTGAGGAACTATGTTACTAGACAACAAACAACATGGATAAAGTATTGTGACAATTCCAACCAACATAAGTCAATAGGTATGACTCTTGTCAAGGCACTTTATGGGGATGATGCTATTTCATTCATGGATTTGATTCTTTTGGATAGTAGAGTGCCGGGGGATAAGGATTTGATTCAACAAATTGTGAAAACAGTAAAAGAAAATCTACAATAGTCCCAAAATCAGCAAAGGTTGTCTGCTGATCGCCAGTGAACTGAGAGGGTATTTGAGGTGGGAAACATAGTATTTTTGAGATTGCAGCCCTATTGTACTGAGAAGTTAAAGCCACAATTTTATGGACCATACAAGATCGTAAGAAAGATTGGTAAGGTTGCATATGAGCTGGAACTTCTTGAGAAAAGCAGAATCAACATTTTTCATGTATCATGCTTGAAGAAGGCTCTTGGACAGCAGGCCACCCCTTCATTAGAGTTGCCACCACTTGATGATGAAGGAAAATTGATTCTAGGACCTGAAGCAATCCTAGATGTGAGGGAGGAAAAGCTGAGAAACAAGGTTATTTCAAAATATATGGTTAAGTAGAAGAATCTACCCCTCGGGGATGCCACTGGGAAGGATGTGGGGATATTAGAATGTCCGAGTTTGAAGTTTCTTGGGGAGAAGCAATCTCGATGACGGAGGACTATCATGCCCCCATGTCCTTGAGGCCGACTTGCAAAAATAAAAATACTTAAATATAAGTCTTTTTAAACACTTACCTTAAGTGATAGCTATTAATATAAATATATAAAAAACGAGAATCTATTTTTTGGAAGTGAAATTTTGGCACTCAAGCTAGTTGTTCAGCCCAGTATTTGTTTTTTTTCACACGACTCATGTAGGAGCTGGTATTTAAGTTTGTGCTGATTGTTGGAGGATTTTGGATTTTCACAAGTTGTGACACCATCAGGACAAAATCCCTGATTGGTGCAAGGAGGTTAGATGAAAACCTAACCTACCTTATACCATTTTCGCTCTGAAATCTGCAATTTCTTTATTTTATTGCATTCATGCACAGGACTGGGCAATTGTGGGCAGATTTTGAGTCACATCTGCTTGTGGGCAGATTCTGAGTCGCATCAAGGGCAGATCTGGAGAGCTGTGGTGGAGGACTGCTGTGAAGACTCATCTGAAGGTTCAAAATACCCTAGACACACTCAATTAATCTGAGTTTTTCAAGCCAAGAGCAGATTGTGATGGAGTTCGGTCAGGTCTTAGGATAATTGCTGAGCTATATCTGGCTGAGCATGAGCAAACCAGGCATAGATTTGAGTGCTTGGGAGTTAGCTATCCATGGAGTTGTTGGATTGAGGGTTTCATTTAGGGCGAATGTAGGGTGTGAACCCTGCTTCCTATGGTGGTTATGTTGCTGTTACAGATCAGAACCCAGAAAACAGGCTTAATCTGGTTACAGTATTTTACTATCAGCAGCAAGTAATTCTGTACTTTCATGGTTCAGACCTCCGATTTTTGGAAACAATTTTATCTACATTTTTCTTGCAAATAGAAGTAAGGGTTGGTGATATTGGTTCCTTTGTATGAAGTTGAAAAAAAAAACACCAATTGGTCATTGATTTTTTTCAGCATTGGTGTTTGAATTCATGTCTTAATTCCATATTTACAGATCTACTTCTGAGTTATACCTTACCAGATCTGATTACAATAGTATTTGTAAGCTCTAGGATCTCTACATCAACCTTGCAAGGCAAAACTTCATAAGACAGCAGTAAAAGAGCAAATTTTGTCTACAAAAAAAGTGGTTCAGAAAAACAGAAACTAGATGACTGCCTGATTCCAAATCAACATAGACATTCCACCGCTGGATCTCTTTCAGAGGAAAGGAACAGAATGGCAACCAATGCACTTAGCATGGAAGATAAGCTCCTGGATGGCTTGGTCACAGCACGGATTGTTGGTAAAACTCGAGAGCAGCTAATGCACAAATGTAACCACCTACCCAGCTTCAACAAGCACAATCTCCTACTACCTCCTAGAAGATATGTTCCTTTTTCTTTACTTATGTTTACTATGTGATTAGAACTTAGATCTTGAAAACTCAACATATACTGTAAGTCTAAGTTGATACTGTTTTGCAGCTCCTGTTTGATTTAATAATCTGTTTTTTTGTAACCATGAAATATGAACTATTCTCACCGTGCTCCCTTTCGTTTGATACAGCAGCCCTTGGTAATTTTGGAAATTTACCTTAATACACACACACACACACACAATATTATCTTTTATTCCCAAAAATTAAACTAGATGATTATGCTTCTTAAGGTCTCAGAGCACGCAAGCTGGTCTGGCTGCTTCTATTTTCGGATTGTTCAAGCAGCACTTTTGGCAGCAGGAGCACCTGCAGATCTGGTTCATGTGATTACAGGGTAAATTATGTACATGTTTAGCATAGCATTGAATTACCGCTGTAAAAACTAATTTTTTCGCACTACAGGACTGTTCTTGCCGTCATCTTTTTCATTTTGCTGATTGAATATTCGTATGTCGCAGTTTTGGTGAGACTGGAGAAGCACTTGTCTCCTCTGTTGATAAAGTAATTTTTGTTGGATCCCCAGGTGTTGGGAAGATGGTATGCATTTGTATTTTATCAGGCATAGTTTACCTTCATACATGTTTATATTGGTAGTTAATTTTCTGGCTACTAAAAGAAAGACTTAAGAAGTCTGGAAACAATGTTGCATTATTATTCTACTTGTGAACCTCCTTGTTATTTAAATACATTTCTATTCAGCCTGAACACATGTTATTTTGTAGCTGTCATTCTGCTTTTTTGTTTTAAATTTCTAAACTGGCTTTTAACTACAATTTACCCGTGACTAAGAATTAAGAGAAAGTTGCAAAATGGATATCAATGTGTACGTAATATCCTGGAAATGTTTTTACCGACCTTTACTTTATGAGGATAAATATCTCACATGGATATGATATTGCATCCATTCAAAGTTTTGACTCGAGCAGCTAATTTAGATATTAGATAATCATTCAATTACAAGAAATAATTATTCGTTAAAACTCATTTTTTCTTGCAGGTCATGATGAATGCATCAAAGACGTTGACACCAGTTACTTTGGAACTTGGTGGAAAAGATGCATTCATTGTTTGTGATGATGTGGATGTTCCTCATGTATGCTCTCTTATCAGCAACTTCTTTATCAGATGTGACAAAGAATAGTGCAAAGGAGTATCTTGTTCTTATGTCTATCTGATTCTGACATGTGGTAGCACTTTCTTTAATCTATATACCGATGTGCTTGTAATTTGTAAAACCTAGTTACTTTTGACTCATACTATATGATATGCCAGGTTGCACAAATAGCTGTCCGAGCTGCTTTACAATCAAGTGGACAGAATTGCGCTGGTGCTGAGAGGTTCTATGTACACCAAGATGTGTATGAATCTTTTGTGGCTCAAGTAATCAAGATCATAAAGTCTGTGCGTGTGGTAAGTATGATGATGCATCCAGCTCAATTTTTTTATGCAGTGCAAGGACATTATTTTATTGTCCACAAGTGACCTAACTAAATGAAAAATTTGTAGACTGATAAGAACCCTACGAGGTAATCTTGTCAAGAAGTAAAAAGACTAAACCAAACTAACAAAAGCAGAGGGGATAAACTGAAAGTGGGTAAGTCTAGCTACAATGTGCAACTAAAAATGTAGATTGTCATCTGAAGGGGGTATCTTGTAACGGGGGCAAGAAGCCTGAGCATCCCAATGCTGAAGCTAAGGACTAGGGCCTAGGAGCCAGCGCTGTCATATGCTTATATCAATGATTGGAGCAGAAGCAGCCAAATATTCATAAAAGAAGAAGAACCAGCAGCTATATCATCCACTACTGCAAAAGGCTCTGATGACTTCTCTGGCAAAATGTCCATAGTGAAGGTATGCAATTTGGACAATCCTTGGAGGAAGTAAAAGATTTCATGTTGAATCTGTCCAAACAACCAATGCCAAATGATCTCTAGATGTGGAGAGAAACTGATGACGTGCATACATTAATACAAATTACTTGACGATGTTGACATTTCATGTGAGAAAAATTTATCTTGTACGCTTTTGAGTTGTGAAACAACATGTGATTTATTAGCAGATCATACATTATCTGGTCTTAACATTTGTTTTTATTTCTTTCCAAGCTTGTGAATCCTACAACAAGCTCAATTTCCTTTATTTGCAGTTGAACATAGCTTTGCACCTGGCATAAGTTTCAAGAAACAATGACAACGATTTTGATATTATGTGTTAAAATAGCTGTTGATTAGCGTACGTGATTTCTATCTTGGGGAAATATATTTAATATTTTTGAGATATCCATATTTGTTGTGGTTCTTTGTTCTGTAGCATTTTTCCATGACATGTACAAAAGGAAATGAAGGGATGTGTTTTTGGTATGGCAGTGACATGAGAATGTGTTCTGGGGACAACGGCACATCAAATTTATAAACATAAATATGTAAGAAATTTTAAATAATTGAATTCAAATTAGGGGAAATTGTAATAACTTTAATAAAAATGAAGTACAGTTCTAGATGAAAATTAAGATTCATCAAGATTCAAGTTTATACGTAATGCATCAAAATTCAATGTTCATTGATTCAAGTACAGAAGTAATTAGAACTTCATTGTTAACTATTTTTTATTAATTAGAAAGGAATCTATGGGCGCATCACCTCGACCAAAGACAATAGAAAACAATAACCCAAAACAAGGGTGCAAACAAAAATCAATGAAAAAAAGCTTCAAGACTAGAAATAGGACAACCAAGAAAAACAATCCAAACGACAAAGGCAATCAAGACAATAATAGAAAGACAAAAATCAAGAACCTCAAGCTTGAGCCTCCACCATCCTCTTGCTACAACAAGAGAGAAGACATTACAGCGTCCATTGGTTACCTAACCCAATTCCTTCAAAGCTTCCATTTGAAGTTTTTGAACCTTCATTTTCTTATGTCTTTTGGTGTTTAACAAGTTGGGAACTAAACAAGCCAATGCTACCCTCTGAATCCTGAGTCTGCTGCACCAATTGGAAATCTTGAAGAATGCCCTTATCTGCTACCTGCTCTCCTGTGCCTCTTGAACCCAGCACAAAACCTTGACTAATCATGAGGCTGCTGTGAAGAAGATTCATGCTATGGATATACACTTTCAATCTGGAATTTGACAAAAGGTTTCACTCTCAGAACCAAATCACTAGCAGAAGAAGCAATCATGTTTTTACCAGACAAAATTCTCACAAGGCCTTCTCCCTCTACTTCTTCCTCTACCTATTGCTGAACCAAACCCAAACACCTCTAGCTAGAAGAGCAGTCCAATTGTCTATGCTCCACTAATTGCAAGGAAAGCATCTGAATTGAAGACCTCTGAGATCCACAAATTGCAGCCTTAAAATAGTCAAGGTAAAATTCTGGACCTGTTGGAAGACTGAACAAGAGGGATCGACTAGTACAAAGCAACTGAACATTTCAATTGGTGTACACACCAAGGGAAGGTGATAGAAGTGAACCCAGAAAGAAATGCTTGAAAAACCACCTTTTTCGGATTGAAAAATGACTACCAAGGGTATGAAAAGGGACCAGATCAGCCATGAAACCGCAACCCCTGCTTTCAAACACATATCCTATCTTCGACTAGTGAAACAGCAATAGAAAAAAAACCCTTAGGGAGAGTTGATAGAGAAGGAAGAATAACATCTGGCCAAGAGATTGCCATCCATTTGGGAAATGCTAGTTCGCTCATAATTTTCTTCACAATGATTCCTGCTAAAGGGTGAGCTTCCCTGTAATGACCACCCCTGATTTTTGCTTTGAAAACAAATGTAACAAGATATAACTAATGCTAGATGTTAGCTGCAGATTACATGCATACACAATAAATCCACATATGCAAATGTTCTCATGGTCAGACTAATTGGATGAGTGGGGGTTGTCCGCGCCAACTCAATCAATACAATAATATGGAATTAACATGAGATTGCAACTATTTAGATATGTAGGGCTTTGTCACCATTGCTGCTTAGAAAATTCCTTGAAATATGCAGCAGTGTGGCAATACAATAAAGAGACTAAACTGAAGATACCCAGGTGGTGAAAACCAATTAGAAACATTAAACTCACATACTTAGTTGCTGATAATAGAAAACAATGGACATGGATCAGTGAATCCAACAAGTGAGGGTTTCTAAACCCTAGCTGCTCAAACCAAACAACTCTAGAAATTTTCTAGCAAGAAATAAACCAAAAGATATGCGATAGACTTTGAAAATCTCGTCAATCAGCTCTCATGAACAATCTCTAGCACTCAACAACTTGGAAAACTGAAGAAGATATCAATCCATTGAAGCTCAGCTGTGATGTATGTTGTCAGGTAAATGAGTAGTTAAACGGTTGGTCCGTCCGAGGGAGTTACACGGATGCGACGGTTCGCTTTACATCCCCTCGGACACTATATGTATGCATTTCTCTCTTCCAGCAAGGATGTGATGATTATGATTAGGCGGAATACATTTGTACATGGTACTCAATCTATGAATATAATGCTGTTATGTTCTCTATACATTCTCTGTTAAGTACTTTACTTTCTGTATGCCAATAGTCTCTGTTACTCCACGAGGGTAAACATTTGGCGCTGTTGCCTAGACATACTCGGGAAGGGAAAAGACTGGATGGCGCGCAGACATAATGGGTCTGCTAGTTGCGGCATCCATCTTAGGGAGTTTTAAAATCTGAAGGTTAAAAAGCAAAGGACATTGTATAAACAATTATAATAAGTTTGTGTTAAGTTTTGATGCCCAATCTTTTAAATAAAGACGGGAATAAGAAGGCACCAAATGATGTGTGGGAGGCAACACAAAAGGCTTTAATCTTTGAGCAACAAATAGAACGCCAACGAAGGTTGAGGCAACTTGCTGGAAGGTTGACCAAAGGGGACCCTGGGAGTGTTACGAAAGGTGCACAGGCCGAAGGAGAGCCGTACACTTCGCTAGAGCATCGGAGGGTGCGAAGTAGCAAAGAGTTGCTTGAAGAGACAAGGCTAAGGAGGGCCTTACTGGAGGAAACTAGAGAGTTGTTTACAAATCTACCTCTTACACCACGTACGGAGACCCAAGTTGAAGGTACAGACAATCGCCGTAGGGGACATTGTATGACGGAAGGTGCCACGGAAGCACAGGCGTCCGACAATCAGGAACCTTTGTTTGGGCCAACGACACCACACACTAGGGTACCAACAAATACTCAGGCACAAGTGCAAGTGCCAGTTATCAACCACAAACACCACCAACGCGGGTACAGGTACTGGCACAAGTGGTGTAGGAGCACAAACAAAAAATCCACCGCGGGTGACACAACCCACCCCAATGGCGACTAACAAGGAGAAGTTGCCAAAATTCCACAGAGATGGAAAGGAAGATCTAATATGGCATTGTCGTACGTGCAAGACAATCTGGTCGGCGAATGGAGTCGCCGACTAGGCAGAATGGGTGAAACAGTTTCTCACCATACTTAGAGGGGTAGCCATCGACTGGTACTCCAATGTGGACAAAACAAAGGTGACCACTTGGGACGAACTCAAGAAAGAATTCAAGGAGTTTCGACTCTTGAGGAATGACAATGAAATTGTTTCAGAGATATACGGTACCAAACAAGGCAAGAAGGAGACTGTACGGGCCTATAGTTGCTGACTGAAGGAGTTAGTCGAAAAAATGGATAGCCAGCCAAGGGATGGCTTGAAGAAAAGATGGTTCGTGGAGGGCCTGAAATCTAACCTATGGAGGAAAATGAAGATAGTGCCCCCCACCTCATACGAAGATGCCTATAACCGGGTGATGGAATTGGAGAGCGAACATAAGACCTCCAAGAAGGAAAGAAGCAAGTCCTCTTCTGACGAAGATGACACTGCGGACGATGACAGTAGCAGTGATGGCGAGTCGAAGAAAAAAGTCATGGCACTCCAAAAGGACATGGAGAGAATGGAGTTCAAGACCATGAAAGGGGGTACCAACAAAAGGGGGAAGATGACATGTGGTGTACCAACTGCAAGGAGAGCGGCCATACGAAGGGGTCGTGTCCCAAAAAGGTATTTTGTGACATTCGCCAGATAATGGGGCATTCCACCAAGGAATGCCCATACAACATGAAAGTGAGGAATCACCAAGTGCTATTTACCCAAGAGCAACAATCTACATAGGGCGGGTACGGAGGCAACCAACACGGTGGCGGAAGGGGCGATAACAACACCAACAAAAGGAGTCAAATACAATATGACTCCAAGGGTCGGTCAATGATCTAGTGTCGAGCTTGCAATCAGTAGGGCCACTTTGCAAGGCATTCCGACAAGGGCGACACCTCGTAGAAGCTATGCCGCTGGTGTGGTCCTAGCAACCACGACGATGCCAACTCCCCAAAATCCAGGGTCAGTTGTCTCAACATCAAGGGAACCACATATCCGAACCCTCGAACAGAAAAACAACGGGCACGAGAGGCTAAGCAAGAAATAGAGAAGGCGATGAAGGCACAAAAAGAAACATGGGAGATGGCCACCACCTCGGGCCGGAGGGAGGTAGAACAAAACATTCTGAGACAACTGCTACATGTAGAGGTACCGGTGAAACTCCACGATCTCCTTGGAGAACTTGGCTACGCAGCCAAATACCACACGGACGGATATCCCCGGAGGGTCTGCAACTGACCTGATGATACTTGCTGTAAACAGCGGCAGGTACCCAACAGTTGTCGAGATGGGCATCCTTGGCACNGACACTGTAGTGGACGGAGGGTCAAGAGTGAATGTCCTTTCGGAGGAGACATGGAAGAAATTGGGCAAGCCAACATTGTGGCCCCTGTCCTTCAACTTATTGGGCGCCGATCAACAGGGTATCAAACCCCTCCGAACGTTGATGGCACAACGGGTCACCATTCGGTCACAACCATTTGTACTAGACTTTGTGGTGATACCTTTGAAAAAGAAGGGTTACGATGCCATTCTGGGTCGAGGGTGGCTAGGCACGGCGAAGGTAAACCACAATTGGAAGAAAAACACCTTCTCAATGGAGAATGGGGGGAGGAAGTTCACCGTCGACCTTCGCACAAATGGTGAGCGAAGAGAGCCTCTTCTTGAGACTCAGAATCTGATGGTGAGAACGGCCGAAGGGATGAAGGAAAGAGTTGTATGGAACCTAACGAAGAAGGCGCCTTAGAATTGGAAGAGTGTTCGGGAGATGACGCTGACTCCATGAACGGTCTCTTCTACTGGCAAATAGAGGACTACGAACTCTTCCTACAAGCATGCAATGTACTAAGTATTGAGGAAGAGCCGGAACCATTTCCCCTGGAGTATGGTGAATACAAGGAAGAGGATGCAAAAGTAAGCGAAGAGTATAAGGAGCCGTCTGTCAAACCATTGAATTTGGGCAAGGAAGAGGAACCTAAGATCATTCTTGTTGGCGACGATTGGAATCCTAAGTGGAAGGCCGCAACCTTCAAAATCTTTATTCTCCTTCTAATTTATGGGCGAGAGACCGTGGTTCCTATAGAATTTATGGTTCCAAGCCTTGGAATCACCATTGAAAACAGACTTAGTGACATGGAAAGCTTGAGGGAGCAGCTGCACACTCTCAATAAATTAGATGAAAGAAGAATGATAGCCCAATGGGCAACTGAGGTCGCACAACAACAGAGAAAATACAAGCACCTTCGTCGGATGAAGTTTACACCCGGTCAGTTGGTATTGAAGTTTAATGGGCGAAATGAAATTAAACATGGCAAATTCAAAGTAAAGTGGCTAGGCCCATATAAAATCCGGGAAGTCGCCGCGAATGTGGCAGTGAAGTTATCGAACGGCCAGAAGGCGTGGGACCTAGCCAGCGAAAAGCAAATCTCTAAAAAAAAAAATGTTGTTAAAAAAATCTGTAAGGTGCCGTACTGCCTGATGCCGTACGGATTCATACAGCCAGGAAAAATTCCGAAAATAAATGCCAATAAATTTAAAAAAAAAATGAAAAGGCCGTACAGAAAACAAGAAAAAAAAGAAAAAGATACCGTACGACGGCCATATAGAAAACAACAAGGATATAAGACCGTACGGTCTTCAGTGTGTGGCAGATTTCATGAAGGGACGCTGTACGGAGAGAGACCAAACAAAAACAAATTTTTTTAGCAAAGGAATGCGTACGGAAGGAAAAGAGAAGATTGTTTGTGTGAAAAGACTGCACACCGTACGGAGACGGCGTGGTTATATTTCATTATTCCGTACGCAGACAAACTGAGGGTAATCATTGCATATACATTCCGTACAGTTACAAAGGATGAGGAAAAAACATTTGTAAGGAGAAGGCAACATAGAAATCCGTACACTGTACGGACATTGTTGGAGACCCACCGTGGACGAGATTGAGCAGTCAAGAATTTGGACCGTACGGCTGTAGGAAATGTAGGGCAGCCATATGACATCGAGACAGTTAGGGATTCAATAGCAGTTATTTTTATATTGCATAACGACAAAGAAGAAACCGTTATGTATTCGGCAGGGAAATGCAGGAGGCGGGGAGCAGAGGGAGGATGCTCTCTAGTACGGGTGGAGGTCATGGTCGAGACAGACGAGGGAGAGCCAGCAGATGATATGCTGGGCGACGATTTGGTGACGTATCTGGACTCTGTTACAAGATGCGGTTGATAAAGGCAGGCGGCTTATGCAGACGGTGTTGGAGGCACGGCGTGCGGAGGAGGCTAGAGAGGAGGCTCGGGTAGCTGCGGAGAGATCTCGGGAGGAGATAGCTACCCAGCTAGCCACTCAGTAGACCGCTTGGGAGGCAGAGCGTGCAACACTTTTGGAACAGTTAGAGGCAGCCACAACTGGTAAGTATGTAGTTGAGGCACAGTTAGCCGAGACCAAGGAGGCATGCAGTCACAAGGTGGCTAAACCGCAGGAGGTTACCTTAATGCTCAAGGAAGCTGTCGAGGCCAACTCCCAGGTACAGGCGGATCTGGATATCGGTACTCAGCAGGTGTATCAGTTGCGGAGGAAATTGAACCCTTATGCGTCCCGACCGTCAGTTCCAGGGATGCCCCCTTCCACTTCCTCTTAGCTGGTTTCTTTATGTTATGTAATGGGCATTATCTCCATTTTGTATGTTGTCGTCCGAAGACGACTTTCTTTTTGGGGGGATGATGTTGTCGGGTAAATGGGTAGTTAAATTGTTGGTCCGTCCGAGGGAGTTGCACGGAAGCGACGGTTCGCCTCGCATCCCCTCGGATACAATATGTATGCATTTCTCTCTTCCAACAAGGATGTGATGATTATGATTAGGCGGAATACATTTGTACATGGTACTCAATCTATGAATATAATGCTGTTTTGCTCTCTATACATTCAATGCTAAGTACTTTACTTTCTATATGCAAATAGTCTCTGTTAACCCACGAGGCTAAACAATGTATGTGTGAAATCACCAAGTCATTCTCTAGATTGTGTCTTTCAACAATGTGAAGAATGTTGGTTGCGAGGGGTCCAGCAAGAAGAAGCAACAACACCTTCAAAATCAGAAGCATAAGTCATAACCAAATCAACAACCTCAGAATGAGATCCAAAACTCTATTTTATAGAGTTTCAATGAAAAGTTAGTGCAACACCAGACTAGGGCAACTCCAATAATAAAATAATAAAATTTTGCCCTTTTAATATTTCACTTAAAAACAACTTAAAGTTGTCATTGCCTAGGCGTGGCCCAAGGGGGGGTCTTTTGAACACTTTATTTCACTTAAATCATAGAGCCACTTTATTAAATATTTAATTGAAATAGTAGAATGATATTTCCCAGCCTGAGGAAAACTTTAAACTGAAGACTTTTCATTTTGAAGTTGAGGAAAGGTTGAGACTGAGACCAAATGCCAAAAATATAGGTTACTATAAATAGTAATTGCTAAAAATAGCAACTACTAAAAATAGTAAGTCATCCAAAAATCCCAACTAACCAACCGGTGTCCAAACTGACACTATCAACTCTTTAAGAAGCATCCAACTGAAAATTACATATTTCTTCTTCATGACTGCAAACTAAATCCTCCATCCTCTCAACTATTTGCTCCATGTCAACCATTCTTGCATTATGTTCCCCTGCCTTAGGTATGGTTGCAAAAAATGATTGAATGTTTAAGTTGGATGATGAAGAATGTGTCAAGCAACGCTCGTCAAGTTGACCTTCTAATTCTTGAAGGGCCATTTGAGAATCATTCAAGGAATCCATGGCAACCTTAAGCTCATAAGTGAGCTCGTCTACTTAATCTTCTCTTTTTCTTAATGCATCGAAATAAATCTCATTGAGCTGGAGGAGATGATCTCTATCAGCAAGTTGCTGTAGGAAATCTGATTTCATAACCACCATAGCTTCTCTAAGAACCTGCAAATTTGCAAGAGATAGCTCCCCTTCTCGTGCCTTCCACAAATAGTTTGACATTATTTGATGGGTATCATCAATGTGAGTGAGAGATGCAACAATCATGTCTTCATTTAGCCTCAACTGTCCTTCCAAAGGATGTGACTTCTGAGGCAAAATTTATAATTTTTCACATAATTCCATCCCCAACATTTCTTCCACCATACTCATGCTCAAACAAATGATTATCAACATGATTGTGAATAGGGTTTTTTACCTCATGTTCCTCTCCAACTGCTATTGTGAAACCAGACTGGGCAATCACCGTTTCCAACGTCAACCATGTGTTTATCAAGCCACACTTGGCTGTCCTCTATGTATTTCTCATGTGATGACAAGGGATTGTTGGTGAAATTTAGAAAATTAGAATTATGTTACCTTCGAATATCTTCGTCATCCCTTATTGTACCTTCAATAAGTGCTGGTCTATGATGCTGAAAGTCACTTATTGCTATAACTGTCCTTGGACTGATCCACATCTGCATCTCCATTATGTTCTTTGCCTCTAACCATTTCCATGGTGAAGCATCCATGACAGACGAAGCATTATCATATTGTAGGATCTTATAGTTAGGCAAACTCTTAGTCTCTCCAATCAGCTCTCTAAGACAATATGCCTCATATGATCTCAACAAGTATTTTTCCAATGTAATCATATGTAAGAAACAAGTGAAATCAATCTCGCTACATGACCAAACATCATCTCTAGCCACATTACAAATTGATTCCTTACCAATTAGTTGAAGGGCTGTCTCATGCAAAAGAATATAGGTAGAATCCATATCACCATGTAGCTGACCAACCAACGTTGGCTTGGCAAATTCTGTGAAAGCATCTTCTTCAACCTTGTGGCTTCCATGAAGAATTATGTGTTCTCCACTTGAAGGTGCAATAGCTGATTCTTGTTTGTCCATAGCCTCATGTGGCTGAATTGAATTTGTGAAGGTGTCTTCATCCTCCTTAGGGCTTATGGTACCGTGTAGCCTATCATCCTCCTTGTTATCACCAACTTCCTTATCCTTATGCAAGTGAGACTTCAATTTTCCCCACATTGTTTGAAGACATTGTTGATCAATCTCCATGCAGAAGTAGAAGGAACATATTCTCTCTTATGAGCAGCCCATAGCATGGATGAGATGGGTTGGGGAATAGCATCCATCTCCTCAATACACAAAATCATAACGTTCTCCATAGCTGCAATTATCCCCTAATTGTGACCAAGAAATAATGAAACATGCCATAGATTAGATCATGCAATCCCAACTCTATAAGAAGGTTACTCACCCCGGCCTATGCAAAGATCTTCAGTATTGCAAACCTTCTATAAGAAAGAATGCTACTAACGTAATTAAGGCCTCGAAAGCTGTCTACTATCAAGTGCAATATCTCCTTCATGGTGTCATCATCATAATGAACTCGAGGTGCCAAAATTCTCATAATCTCACTTAAGCACAAATTAACCATCAGTTTGATCTCAGTATCTGAATGCTTCATCAAATTGTTTTGCCTTAAGGAAGTCACAATAGGGACAAGAACCAGTTGTAACAAATTTGAAGGTGATTGCTCCACTATGCTCAAGCATCCTTCTAATTCATTAAGAGTGTTGAAGACCACATCTTTTGGTTGATGAATATTGAGCTTGCTAGTTGCCTCTTGTAGAACTTTCACCAACCAATGTCTCTCTTTTGACCCCATGTGTGGATCTGATGTATCAGAAGGCCACTGCTCCCACTGTCCAGTTTCTCTTTTCCTTACTCTCTTTTGGTATCTCTTTTCCCTATAAAAAATGCTCAAACTCGACATGCAACAAATGTCCAATATCATGCATGGCTCCAAAATGGCATGCAACATCTGGGTTGTCTCAAAATCTAACATGCACTGATAGGAAGCAACATGCAAGATCCTAGGTCACCTTCAAATTGACATGGAAGAGCCTAGGTCACCTCTAAACTAACATGCAAATGATAAACCCAATAGGCTGGCAGGAAAACCAAGTCTGCTACCACTGTAATGACCACCCTTGATTTTTTCTTTGAAAACAAATGTAACAAGATATACTAATGCTGAGTGTTAGCTTGAGATTACATGCATGGACAATAAACCCACATATGCAAATGCTCTCATGGGTAGACTATCTGGATGAGTGGGGGTTGTCAGCGCCAACTCAATCAGTACAATAATATGAAATTAACATGAGATTGCAACTATCTAGATATGCGGGGGTTTGTCACCATCACCGCTTAGAAAATTCCTATGATACCGGATCCCTCCGAAAAGCCTCGGATCCTGGTTCTGGTGCGATCCGGATCTGGATTCCTCCTGGATTTTGACAGGATTCTTGAATGGAATCTAGGAGGATCCGCATAAATCCAGATGTCTGGGCAAGGAAAATGGGGCCCCCAATTCGATTTTTTAAAATTTGTTTTTAAAATTAAAGTGAAACTCAACTCTAAAATGACCCATCTAAACCCTAATTCGACCAATAAAGGCTGCCTAAAGTCATGACGAGTGCCACAATTGTTGGTTCAAATGAAGTTGAAGAGGAACCAAATGTTCACCTTGATTCCAATGAAGATGATGAAGAAGAATATGGAATTGAATATTAAGTTTACTATTTTAATTTTTATATTTGAAATATGGCTTGTTATTTAAATTTTCAGCATGTAATGACATTTTGAGACTTTTGCAAGTATGAAAATGCTATAATCATAAATTGACAATTATGGATTTATCATTTTATGAGAATCACGCTTCTAACTTCTTGTTATTATCATTACATGTTTGAACTTTGAAGTTTTGAACTAATGATGAATGAGCATTGACATGTTACATGTATGGAATCTATGAATACACACACACACATATTTGAAAATGTCTATATACTCGAGGAACTGGGATCCAGCCCAATTTTTTTTTTTGACGAATCCCCGAACTCGAATCCGAATCTAAATCTGAACCAGAACCAAGATCGGCTACTTAGGAAAATTCCTTGTAATATGCAACACGTGTGGCATTATAATAAAGAGATCAAACTGAAGATACCCAGATGGTGAAAACCAATTACAAACATTAAACTCACATACTGAGTTGTTGATAACAGAAAACAATGAACATCCAGTGAGTGAGGGTTTCTAAACCCTAACTGCTCAAACCAAACAACTCCAAAATTTTTCTAAAAAGTACGACCTCCTTGGGCTAGCAAGAAATAAACCAAAAGATATGCAATAGACTCTGAAAATCTCCTCAATCAGCTCTCATGAACAATTTGTAGCACTAAGTAGCTCGGCAAATTGAACAAGAAGATATCGATTCATTGAAGCTCAGCTGTGATCTCTGTGTGAAATCTCCAAGTTATTCTCCAGACCGTGTCTTTCAACAACGTGAATAATGTTGCTTGCAAGGGGTTCTTTCCTTACAAACTAACAAGAAGAAGCAACGAGTCCTTCAAAATAAAAAATATAAGTCAAACAAATCAACAACTTGAGAATGAGAGCCAAAACTCCAAGTTTTGATGAAAAGTTTGGGCAGTACCAAATTAGGGCAACTCCAATAATAAAATAATAAATTTTAGCCCTTTTAATATTTCACTTAAAAACAACTTAATTTTTATTACCTCGGCGTGGCCCAAGGTGGGTGTCTTTTGAACACTATTTAACTTAAATTGTAAAGTCACTTTATGAAAATATTTAAGTGAAATAATATAATGATATTTCCCAGCCTTAGGAAAACCTGAAATTGAAGACTCTGCACTTTGAAGCTGAGGAAAGATTGAGACTGAGACCAGATGCCAAAAATAGAGGTTACTAAAACAATAATTGCTAAAAATTGTAAGTCATCCAAAACTCCCAACTACCCAATCAGTGTCCAAACTGACAGATACTAAACATAGGAAGTTTGGGGCAAGTTGCCTGAAATCACTCTAGAAAGTGTTGTTCATCTCCATTAATCCATCTAAAACACTAGTGACATCAAAATACCCCTTTGATCCTACTAACACCAACCCAAAAAATCAACACCAACTGCACTTCAAGAGAACCAGAAAATGGGGACATTACACCCGTAGGAAAGAGAACTTGACTAGTCATTTTTGGCAAATGCATCACAATGGGATCTTTTTGAAAAATTAAGAGGGATATTCCCTAAAGTAGGCATAGCCAAGCCATACTCAAACCCACAAGGCTGCTCAAGAAGATCTCTATCGTGCTTAGTGGTTGCAGATGGCACCATCGACCTTAAAGGAATATCCCCTAAAGTAGGCACAACCAAGCCATACTCAAATTCACAAGGCTGTTCAAGAAGATCACTATCCTTCTTAGTGGCAGCAGTTGGCACTATCAACCTTGGGGAAAAGGCCAAATGAGAAGAGATTGACTGCACACTTGTTGCTTCAAGCAGGAGATAAGTATTAGAAGCTTTTATCATAAAGAGTTTGCCAACAATCCATAGAGCTTGGGAGCAATGAGATACATAAGTCATTGCATGTATGAAAAGATTTTCCCATATTTTTGCATTCAGGTTAAATCAAATGCTCTACGTCCGAAGCGAGCCCTCACCCCTTTCCCTTAACGGTCGAAGAAGATCCATGTAGAGCTAAATTAGAAGCAGAAACAAGCTTAGAACTGCCCTTCCCCTATTTCAGACCTGCCTAAGGGTGGCTGCCTTGATTTGCTAGAGAAGAACTTGAAAGTCAACAAACAATATGATCTGCACCCTTATCACCAAAGTGCACCGTCCAATCCTAACCCTTCTCTTCATCATCATATTGTCCAACAAGTGAATCTAAGGGAACCCTTCCATGTGGGCCGACGACCTTACTGCCCAAGATGCATTTCAAACAACAAGCTCTAAAGGATTTCCCCAAGGGAACCTGGGGACACGTCCTTGGCCTTTTTAGGCTCGTTCCCAACCTTTTTAGGCATGTCCCCTTTTCTGGGACATTTTGGGGATGGGGGACACTTAGGGGTTTAGGAAATGTTTTGAAAAGAGGATCCAAAAATGATAGGAAACATCTTGAAAAGGGGGGATGTGGCAGGAGATTGGAGGGCATCATTGGCCTTCCCCAGGACAGTGTTCGTGGATGTTTTATGACACAGACAACACATAATAAAATACCAAGGGTACTCTATCCTCTCTTGATAAAAATCTTCAATGTGCTAAACAGTTGAATTGTGTGATCACAAAGATGACTCCAAGGTTCCAAATGCATGTGGTTTTTTGCTATTTTGGATATACTCTCGTGGTAGGATGATTTGCTGAAAACCTCCAAGGGGACTTACGTGGTTATTCAAGATTTTATCAATCAACTTTTGAGTTTCCTTTTTTGTTGATGTTTGTAGCTTTGATCAGATAAATGAATATTATATTATGAGAATAGATTGAATAATACATTCACATATATATATATACCAATATATATAATAATAATTGATATCATTATTATATATATTGATATATGTATAAATTGAACTTTACCTCTTCTCATATTCTTAATGAAGCAAATTATAATAAGATCGAATGACATCAACTATTTATGATGATCGAATATATATTAATCGATTAAGAGGAATCGATGCTGAGCATTATATTACCGATTAGTATCGGTATAATGTCGTTGTCTTAGCGTCGATACCGATTGTTATCGGGTTGACTAACTAATACTTTACACGACTAAGATCGGTTTCATTACTATATTCATACCGAGTAATATCGGTTATGAATTGGTGCATTTTGTGGGGAGACATGTCGATAGAGAGACATGTCTCCACACGTGGAGACATGTCTGTCTATCAACATGACTCACCTCTAATATATATAGACTATTCTCCTAAAACAAAAGATGATAAGCATATACAACATTCAAATGTGAAGTCGTCTTATACTCAGTCAGAAAATCAGAGATAAGTTTTATCATTATTTCCTTTACAATATTTAATACTTGTGAAATTATCTTGAATTCCATAAGTCTTCTATCTACTGCATACCTGTAATAGAAGACTTACATATTAGTAAAAATAAAAGGACGTTCTTTTTTCAGATTCTTGCTATAAATCTAATTTCTCAACATGGTATCAGAGCTATAGGCTAAGGAAGATCCAAATTAGATTTAAGATAGCAAATTAATTAAAACTATAAAATTTGTAAAATCACATTCCTCTCTACATAATGGCAAGTGGAGTTAGATTCGAGGATCGTCTTGAGGGAGCTTCTAATTTTGTTTCATGGAAATTTAGAATCATGCTTACCTTAGAGAAAATGAATTAGACTCATATGTAAGGGAAAACATACTAGAACCAAATGACAATGATGAGAAAATCTAATGGAATAAAAGTAATGGAAAGGCTATGAAGATCATAGTGGATGCAGTTAGGGATGTCTTAGTTCCAATCATCTCTAAATATAACATTGCATACCACATGTTTAAAGCCATAGCAAACATGTATGAAATAAACAACACTAGCAGAGCACTCACCTTGAAAAATCAACTTCATCACATGAAGTTGAATAAAGGAGAGACAGTTACGTCATACTTCATGAGGATCACCGAAGTAAGGGACCAATTGTCTACCATAGGGTATGAAATAGACAACAAAGAAATTGCAATGATAGCTTTAAACGGTCTACCAAAATCTTGGGGAGTCCTTTATACAAGGAATAAGTGCTCGTTCCATATTCCCAAAGTTTGATAGGCTAAAAATGGACTGTATTCAAGAGGAATCAAGGCTAATCACCAAAGGAATAAATACAGACACAACAAATGAAGAGATCCATGTATTATATTCCAAATCCCACAAGAAAGGGAAGAAGAGAAACTTCAAAGGAAAGAATGAGAAGGGCTCCAACGGGAAAGGCTCATCCAAAAGGAGAAGAGACACATCACAAGTACAATGCTTCAAATGTGATCAATATGGATATTATGCCTAGAAGTGTCCAGACAGACTAAAACAACAAGCTACCTTCGCTAAAGTTGGAAAGACTAGACCAGAACTAAGTAGCCGATCCTGGTTCTGGTTCGGATTTGGGTTCGGGTTCGGGTTCGGGGATTCGGCAAAATTTTTTTTGGGCCGGATCCTGGTTCCGCGGGTATATATATAGACATTTTCGAAAAATATATATATATATATATTATAAATTTATATATGTATGTATATTCATAGATTCCATACATTTAACATGTCCATGCTCATTCATCATTAGTTCAAAACTTCAAAGTTGAAACATA
>MU225193.1:3178216-3234612 GCA_018584345.1 Thuja plicata | reverse complement strand
TTTCTCCATGTGGCCAAATGCACTTTCCAAAAATTGAAAGGGTCCATCTCAATCAATACCCGACTTACCACAAGTAGTGAGCACACAAAACTAAGCTCAAACGAAGTCCAATTTGAGCCAAACGAAGGCCAACCTGGAACTTACTGAATTGTGGGGAAGACAAGACCCTCCCAAGCCAAGTCTGTGTCTCAGAAGATCCTTTATCCGCAATAATTAGCCTACGAGGATCACAATAATAGGCTAATCTTTTAAACTCAGATGCTGACAAAAACGGGGACATTACAGTCTGCCCTCCCTAAGATTGCTTGTCCTCAAGCAATCTGGTAACACACTGAATTCCAACCTCCACCTGGATCCCATAGGTAGAAGCACGTGACATCCCTGCTATCATTGAACCAACTGCATACCAATAACATCATTGAGACCAATAACATAATCTGGAAAATAGTATCTAGTACCTGCACTATAGAAATCAGGATATCACTAGAACACAACTTTGTAGGAGACCTCAGCACACTCTCCTCCAATATATCTACCCAATCATCTTGCGAACAATCCAGCTTAGGCACAGACCAACTCTGCACCCGATACAAGTCTTGAACATGGTGAACAAATGTGAAGTAGTATGCACTTCCCACAATATATACCTTACTGGAACTCTGATCATCACCAACGGCCTCTATAGGAAACTGAATTGTCTGCAGATGTTATAAACTCATGAACTGCAACATCATGTGTACTATCAACAAGACACACCTGAACATCTAAGGTACTGCTGCTAAGTACCTCACTAGATGGCTCATTCTAACACGGGAGTAGCTGCTAGTACAATGACACATTGCCCGCTCTTGCTCCCAATGTCACTGCATCACCATCAAATGCACCATTCCAAGGCGGTAAAGTACGCCTTCTACGGGTATAGTGTCTACCCGGAATGAATTTGTCATCAGCCATGAAAGTGAATAAAAAATCACTGAATGAAATACTAAATGCAAAAACTGGCAATATTCTGAACCACTGAAACTGAGCCCAAATTCCTGCAGGCTGGCAGGAAACTGCTCTGATAACACTGTAATGAGCCTGTCTAGCTCTGACTCAATTTTTCTAACAAATTCACTATTGAGGCAAATTTATAATTGAAATTGATTGTTTGAAATTAAGTTCCAATAAATATATCTTGAACATGTGCATTAAATAAATCATTTAGACATATGAATATAGTCATCCCTCAATTGCCAAATTTATTATTGTTTTAACCAAAATCTGATACATAAAAAGGAACCTGTTATTAATCTCTGAAATCCCACGTCTGCTGAAAAACGTGGAAGCTGGAGCTCTTTATTTCCCCACGTGCAAGAAGTGTCTGACCTCCATAGGCGATAGCAACAAAAATAAATGATGCCAATGATGGCATTCAACGACATCCCTCAAGGAAGAGATGCAGGTTGTAATTTATCAGTCACAAGCGGCCTGTTCATAGCTCTAACTCCCTCCAATCTTCAGTCACAAACAACACCCAAAGATTGTTTGTTGAGACGTATGAAATCAAACCCCAGCCTTTGCGATTTCCGTATACTGGCGCTTCATTTGCAGATGATAATGGTACTACAACAGAGATATTAGCGCCCAGATCTGGTATTCAGAGCAAACACCAGCAGCATTTACCAATTTCTAACCCTTGGATAGTAGGATTATAAACGCCTACAACAACAAATATAGAGGGCATTCAAATCCGTAACCCAGATCACTGAATTTCTTCAGCACCACAATATCTTCCTAGCCACAGTTGAACAGTAATGGAAGATGCAAATACATTCTCTTCTCAGCCACAATAGATACAGCAGAGAAGTAATTGCAATTTTGCTATACTTCAGCAGCAAACTTGCAAAGACACCACTCAGAAATCAGACCCTTATACTTCAGCAAGGGCATGAAAAATCAGACCTTCAAGAATGTCACAAAGACAGTAAGCAAATAAGATAATCAAATAATCAGATGCCTTTTTCTCATCAAATGGGCTCATATTTATAATCCTCCATTGACAAAAGTTTCCGAAATGAATTCCACTCAACACAACTCTTTTTTAACTTCCTTTAAAAACATTATTATAATAAAGTATCATTATAATATTGTGACTTAGGCTTATCATAAATTAAATAAATGGCCCCTTCCAATGATGACTCAACCCTCAACTTAAGTCAAATTATAAAGTTAATTTATAACTTTATAATAAGCTATTTAATGATTTAATAATAATTTGGCCACTAAAATTTAATAACTCCTAAAATACTCATCATTTTAATATGCCATTTGAAATATGAGTCACACCTATTATTTCTCCATGTGGCCAAATGCACTTGCCAAAAATAGAAAGGGTCCATCTCAATCAACACTCGACTTACCACAAATAGTAAGCACACAAAACTAAGCTCAAACAAAGTCTAATTTGAGCCAAACGAAGACCAACCTGTAACTTATTGAATTGTGGGGAAGACAAGACCCTCCCAAGCCAAGTCTGTGTCTCAGAAGATCCTCTATCCACAATAATTAGCCTACGAGGATCACAATAATAGGCTAATCTCTTAAACTCAGATGCTGACAAAAACGGGGACATTACAATGGATTTTTTGTGATTTGCATTTTTTTAATTTTTTTTATCTTCCCTAGCTAAGAGGGAGTGTTGATGTTTGTAGCTTTGATCATATAAATAAATATTATATTATGAGAATAGATTGAATAATACATTCACCTATATATATATATATACCAATATATATAATAATAATTGATATCATAATTATATATATTGATATATGTATAAATTGAACTTTACCTCTTCTCATATTATTAATGAAGCAAATTATATTAAGATCGAAGGACATCAAATATTTATGATGATCGAATATATTAATCGATTAAGAGGAATCGATGCTGAGCATTATAATACCGATTAGTATCGGTATAATGTCGTTGTCTTAGCATCGATACCGATTGTTATCGGGTTGATTAACAAATACTTTACACCAACTAAGATCGGTTTCATTAGTCTATATTCATACCGATTAATATCGGTTATGAATCGGTGCATATTGTGGGGAGACATGTCTCCACATGTGGAGACATGTCTATCTATCAACATGACTCACCTCTTATATATAGACTATTCTTCTAAAACATAAGACGATAAGCATATACAAGATTCAAATGTGAAGTCGTCTTATACTCAGTCAGAAAATCAGAGATAAGTTTTATCATTATTTCCTTTAGAATATTTAATACTTGTGAAATTATCTTGAATTCCATAAGTCTTCTATCTGCTGCATACCTGTAATTGAAGACTTATATATTAGTAAAAATAAAAGGACGTTCATTTTTCAGATTCTTGCTATAAATCTAATTTGTCAACATTTTTCTATTTTTTTTGGATTTTCTTGGTTTAACACTTATGAAGATTTTTAAAACAACGTGCAAAAGAGGAGGGGTTGAGAAGATAATTCCAACCCTAAACTAATTATATGAGCTAATCCTATGAACTTTGGAGACAAGATTGCAAAAAAAATGGAATCTGAAACATCCTTGCTTCGCCAAATTCAAATTCAACAATTCCACAAGAACAATGCAATCTTCTCAGGCATTCTAAGGATTTTCACATCACAGATATTCACCAACATTCGAACAATGAATACAATAATGGAAGTAAAGTTTCCTATCACATGTTCAGACTAACTTTGCACAATAGCTGAAAATCATCCAACTATCAAAAGTGAATATATTGATTCCATAATGAACATTCTCATCAAATCCTTCATTCAATTTAACTTGAGAATAAAATCTACTCTAAGTGAGAGACAAGAAACCATGCATCTTGCAAAAGATATTAAATTCTCCAACAATTGAACAATGTATTTACTTAAGAAGTGTTTATTCAACAATCTCTTTGAATCTGTCTTTGCAAATGAGAGGAGTGGGGTTTATATAGGAGTTCAAAAACAAATGAAGGGCCTAGATCAATTTAAGATCGACGGCCAAGATTTAAACAATTATACCGTAATTAGGGTTGACAATGATTATCTAGTGAGAACCAATGAAAAATAAAAAAATCAGATGAAGCTTTCTTCTAGAAGAAAGTGTCCCTTATCCTTTCTTTGGCAGCATATTCGATAAATTTGGACACCATAGGCGTGAAATTATTTGATTTGTGCAGACAGGTGGATGCCACCTCAACATGTTTATATCTTTGAATAAAATTAGCTTTTGAACAATTCCTCTTCAATTTTGGAAATTTAGGATTTGGAAAAATATTCCCAAATTGCATCATCTTTAAACCTTCGACACGATAGGCGTGAAATTATTTGATTGGTGGAGACAGGTGGATGCCACTTCAACATGTTTATCTCTTTGAATGAAATTAGCTTTCGAACAATTCCTCTTCAATTTTGGAAATTTGGGATTTGGAAAAATATTCCTAAATTGTATCATCTTTAAACCTCCTTGAACTTTGAATTTTTTTCTTTTGAATGTTCTTCGATCTAGTATTTTGGACTTCTTGGTGTGAACTTTGAAATTTGGAGGATGTCTTTGAAATCTTCCATTGTCCATCCATTCTTCTTCTTGTCGTGAAATTCCTCGTAGGTGATGAAGTTCTTGTTGTGTTTGTTTTCCTCATATGTGAATGTTATCTTTCCTTATACCATTTGAATCCTTCCTTTGATCTTGATCTTTGGAAATCCAAGGTTTTGTGGCATCTCCTTCATCTTTATTTGCCCTTGATTGTTCATTCCTCATCACGAGCTTGCATCAGCCCTGTAAAACAACATTGAGAAAATTGTCAATAACTCATTAAAATGACTGCACCAATCTTTCCTTTAATCTGGAAATGGCCTTATGAATTTTGGAAATGATGAAGTCCTGTCCTTGGAAATACACTTTCAAGTCTAATTTTTAGGAAATTTCCCATACTTAGGTAATTTTCACCATTGCTTCCTTTCTCTCTCCAAAATTCATACCTTCTCCCTCTAGAAACTTATATCTCTTCTTTTATATGCATAAACTTAACATTTTCCATTTGAAACTTGGCCTTTTCCTCTTTCCCACTTGGAATTTTCTCTAGATACTTGTTGATTTCAACCTCAAATGGCTTTGGACTCCATAATTTTCCAACTTTCTTTGGTTCCAGAGAGTGAATTTCATCTGCTGGTTTGCATTCTTCACCTAGGTTGTCAACACTTAGCCAATTTTTCAT
Source organism: Thuja plicata (assembly GCA_018584345.1). Taxonomy (NCBI): domain Eukaryota; kingdom Viridiplantae; phylum Streptophyta; class Pinopsida; order Cupressales; family Cupressaceae; genus Thuja; species Thuja plicata. The sequence continues at coordinate 3,229,370 of MU225193.1, read as the reverse complement.
CATGAGAGAGCAGATTTTACTTGTGCTTGTGGATTTTCCACACTTGATGGGTTATAATCAAGAATTTTTCACAACTTTCCATGGAATAGAATCAAGATTTTTTACAACTTTCTGGAATTTTCCACAACTTTCCATGGATTGGAATTAGGAATTTCTCACAACTTTTCCATGGATTTTCCACTTCATGTGGATTTGAGAAATTTCTTCACTGTATTTTCCTCCTCCAATCCTTCGTAAATTTGAGTTTGCAGTCAAGGATTAGGACTGGAAACATGTAAAAAGCAAGGATGAATTTGTCCTAAACAATTGTTAAAATTGGTGTCCTAAATTCTGTCCCAACTGTGAGAATTTCAAACTGAGATTTTGAATTTGAAATGAAAATCTCTTTCAAATCTGCATAAACTTGTTAGAACCTGTCAATCAGATTAGAAAACCCTTGAAAATTCTCAAGAAATTCTGAAAATCATCTCTAATTTTGAGAAAATTTGGAATTGTAAATGAAAAATCCTTAGCAAACATGAAAATTCAAAGAAATGATCTGAAAATCGCCTCTAATGCTGAAAGAAATCAAAATTTTGAATAGAAATTCAGCAGAAATCACGAAATTCCAAGGAATGATCATCAATAATCTGGAATGCAATCTGAAAATCGTCCTAAATCTCTTACTCTGAAATCTGAAAAATACTGCTAACTCCAGAGCTGCAATTTCCTGTTTTATGAATGAATGAATGCCAACTCTATGTATATATAGGAATTATAGATAGCCAAGAAGAGGTCGACTTGCTTTATTTCTTTCTTGTTTTTTCTTAATTTTTATTTCCTTCTTTAATCCTCATGAACTTTGTCGATTTTCTTGAAGAAGAAAGGTCGATTTTTTTTCTTTCTTTTTGATATCTTCTAGAAGCTCTTATGTGGCGACCCTTATCTTGCTTTCTTCTAGAATTCTCTTCAAGTCAATCCTTTATGTTTTCTTCTAGAAGCTTCCTTAAGTCGATCAATTTGTGCTTTATTCTAGAATTTTCATGTGTGAATGGACTTTGAGGAATTTCTCTCTTTGAGTGAATTTTTTATATAAAATATAAATTTAAGTATAAGTCACATTATTTATATTTTATATAAATACTATTAGAATGTTTGAGTGGTTTCGGATCTCTAGGAGTAATAATGGAGATTCTAGATTTTGGAAGATCCTAAAATTTTTCAGACTTAGTCAAATTTCAGCAATCAGCACGCTTCCATCAGTGTTCTTTTTCCATGGCTTTTCTTGACTTTCCTAGGATATATTTGATAATGGAATAAGGATTTTCCAAGAATTTTCACAATTTTGAATGCTTTTCCGCATTTTGAAATCTGGAATTTTCATCGCTTTGTATGCTTTTTCATGAAATCCCAGAGAAATTTGAAGTTGAAAACAATAATTTTACACGGGTGTTTTCACAACTCTTGGTCTTCCCAAAATAGAAACTTCTAAAATTAGAAATTTTGAAAAAGAAAAAAAGCAACCTTCTAAATTTAGAAAAAGTAGGTTCCTAGATTGGCCCCAAAATGCCGAAAATAGAAACTTCTGAAAAAGCAAAAAGTAGAAAAAAACTTTTCCTAAAAAGTAGTTGTCAAAATTGTCCTCAAGCAATGTCGATCTTCGTCCCTTGGCCCTTTTGAACACCTCTGTGGCATCAAAATACACATTTGGTCATGCTTTCTCCCTTTTACTTTTTGATGACACTCCAAAACTCGGAATGAACTCCTAAGCTTCATACTGGCAAGAGACTGGAGACTGAAAGTGAAACACTTAAATAAAAGGCAAAAAAAGGCGGTTCCCATTTGCAATGGGGCGATGTGTGATTATGTCATAAAAGATAGTTAGGGGACTTCACATGTCTCTGGCCATCTTGGGGATTGGCCAACCGTCTTTAAAAAGTCACATTTTTAAAATAAATGCACTCAAGAATTGTTTTGATATACTTTCTTTGTGGGCCCCCACCCTCAACTCACCCTACATGAGGATTTTAATTGTTCAGATTTGTTGTTCATTGTTAGTTATGATGTGTATATGAGGGTTGCATATTTATATCAACAATTAGTACTCAGATTTGTTGCTATATTAATCAAAATTTCCTCATATGAAAATCTCTAAGTTTATATCAGCCACACAAATAGTTCAGATCAGCTATCATAGTTGATTATTTTCATTATTCAAAGGTTCCTAAATACATATCAGCATGGTTGATTGTTGGATAATTTGATTGATTTTCCTAAGTGTTTAGCTGCTACTTTTACTGTTGATCAACATTTATTTCATTAGGGTCTCTTCATCATCTCAACTTGCACACATTAAGAAAATTGCATATTTCCTAGGGTGGTTCATTTGGGGACATTACAAACTTGGAGAGTTCTATAACGCTACCAATCATCAAAATCTGTTTGTGACTATTGTCACCAAGAAGCATTAGGCACAATCTGCAATATCAATTTGTGCCATATGGAGAAACAACAGGGTACAATGCCATCAGAAAATGGATTAGTAACAAAATTTTTAGAAATAATTGCAAGTTTTATCAAATGCTGTAGTAGATCAGAGATCTGACAAGACCTAAAGTTCATAAGTGCATAAAGTTTCTCAAATCATAAGCTTTATCAAAGACCCAAACAAAAATTAGTATTACTGGATTGCAAGGGCTTTATCCAATTAAGATTTAGTGTTAAGAGATGGAGATTAAGGGCAGCTGTGTACTTTCTTTTTTTGTATTGTCGTATTTTAATTGAAAGTGATTCTTGTAGCCTTTGGGCATTTTGTTGTAACTTGTATCCTATTTTTTAATATCACATGCCGATGCAGCCTGCAACAGGTAGGTGAGTTGGCTTGGGCAGTGGGTTTTCTCCCCATTGGTCTTGAGTTCGACCCCCCCGAACCTAGTGTTTAAATGTTGTGTGTAATGTATGGGTCCTTACCCATACCCCAAGGGATTAGGCTCGCCTCAAAATGAGCGCTGGGCTGGGTCGCGAGAATACCCTCGGTTACCAAAAAAAATATCACATGCCGATGCATATTGACCATCATGAATCATGAGAGGAATTTGAATTGAGTTTTGACATTGTCACATTTGTTAATATGTTTGACTTTGACTCTTATGTGAACTCTCAATTTAACACAATTGTTATATATTAAGGTTCTATAATGTATATATGCAGCTTTATCCATGTTATCATATGAATATTGAAAATTTCCCTATATATTCTAAATTTTCCCATTTTTTTATATAGACGTCCCTTGGCTGTCCACAAAAATGGCTTGAAAAATTGAAGACTTGGAAATGTGCTCCCCTGTCCTGGAAACTTGGGGTACATAGGATTTCCTGCTTGACAACAAATTCAGAAATTTAATTTATTCATTGCAAAATATATCATGGCAAATGAGTGATGACAAATGCAGATGGCAAATTATTTCAAATGCTTATGCAGACTTTCTTCCTCTTCTTTCTTATCTTTACAACTGATGCAATTTGAAGAGGGTTTAATTGCTTCAAGTATTTGAACACTGACTTGCAAATAGATGTGTTGTTTATTTAGTTTATTTGAAGTTTAAACATTGTGATTAGGTTTTGCCCCCTTTTATCTGTTTTTCTTTTTTTCTTTTTTAACTAATTGTTTGCAGGGACATTTGGTTGTCTCCACGACAGTTGAAAGATGTCTGAGATATCCCTAGCTGTCTTGTAAATGACCAAATATCCCTGATAGATTTCACTTTCTTGATCCCTGTTTTGAGGATATTTGAGTTTTCTTTTTAAGTTTAAAAAAACAATGACTAGAGGATACTTCTTGGCTGTCCCCATGCATCGAAAAGTATGGGGAAGGGGACACCCATGAAATTCCCAATTGTGTGTCACCACATATTGCCATTGTAATCCCAATGTTTGGATGGCATTATGTTTTAGTGAGCTTTTTGGTTTCTAAATTGAAACTGTAATATTTTGGAACAAAGTGTGAATCAAGACTTGAATTCTATTTTATTTATTGGGCACAAAGACTGAAAAGGTATCATTGCAGACAATTGCCAATATTTCTGTAGATAATTTGCATATTGTGGGATGTTATTTCACCAAATCATTTATATACTAAACATTTAATGTGTGAAATGAAAAGTGACGAGTCATAATAATAGGCATAGTTGCACAGAAACTCATAGTCTGATTCCTGTTACTTGTCTTGCATCTTGAAAATGTGTCCTTTTCTTGGAGGCTTACGGGGACATCTCCAAACATTGAGACACTAGTGCTGGCATCTAAAAATGGTTGAAGCGAAAAGAAAAGATGAAAAATACTAATAGTTGTGTACATTGCTGACTTTTAATGAAAACTTATGTGTTTTTAGCAGAGAAATTATTTACCAAAATCCAAAATGTTACTGGAAACAAGAGAAAACGATAAAGGTCATGGTGAATGGGAAAATCTTCTGAAAAAAATAACGGTTACAATGTTTTTGTGATTGGTGTACAGAGTCTTTATTAGTTAATTGAAATGGGAAAGAAGGGTACCCTGTGCTAGTAGCTAGTGCTAAGAATCTTTAGCATTGCCTGATTTGCAATTGCAATTTACTTGTTACAAATGTAAGCTTCAAAATGGAGAAGTTTCTAAATGCATCAGTGTTTGCTGATGTAGATTATTCAACCATTGTTAACAATATAGAATCTAGATAAAGTAGCATTGTCACTTAAATCGTTTTGGAGTTATAATTATTTCATATTTCTCCTGGCATATGATCTCTAATTCTTTGAAGTAGATTCATTTCTCCAGGATCCTTGGTGGCTAAGAATTCCTGATATGATCTGGATTTAGAGCTCATAAAGCAATTCATTTTCATATGCGCTTGTCCTTTTATGCATTACACTTCAATATCAGTGTGCTGTGCAGGCCATAAATGAATTATTTATTTGTATTTTTTTAATTATAATTGTATTTTGGTGTTTCCCTGATCTTTGTCATCATATTTTTTATAAAATGATTTCTTCATCTATTTGCCCTTTCCTGTAGCCATCCCTGTTTCATAAATTCTGTGAAGTCCAAGAAAAGTTGTATCTATAAGTGTATGCTACAAAGAGTCAGTAGTTGGCAGGCCTCAAGTCCATGGTTGGAACCATAAGTTGAATACCCAAGTTGGAATAAGCTTTTGTGGCCTTAGAAAAATTTGAAACTTAAATAGAATTGTTAGAAGTTGACAATAGCACAAGTATGCAACACTCATAGGATCAAGCAAGAGGACCTAATACCTCAATTGGTGTGAAAAATGAGTTGGAAGCATGATATTGTCAGGGAAAGGCTCACAAAATTACTAAATGAAAGAAGAAACAAAATTAGGGAAATAATAGAGAAAGCATAGGATTAGAGCCACAACTGAGTGGCTGCAATAGATACATAGACCTGAAGGGAACACACTGCTGCTATATAATGTGATATTATGAAGGCAATGGGGTAACATACACCATGGAACAAAGGAAAATTTGTTTTAAATTACTTGCCAATTAACATGGGTAATGTCTTTCCAGATCCAAACTCAATTTAGTCAAGGCTAAATATCTACAAGGCTGCAGCTGAAATTGTCAATTTTTTCTCCCAGAAAGACTGGAATGAGTTTCATGTTGAGTTTAGGTTACAAGAGTTTCATTACTGCACTGAAACAATATTCTGAGGATCATCCTGCAGCAAGATCACCTAAAGTTTTGGCTGAACTCTCTTGCAGACCAAGTTTTTTGCACTCAAGCATATTTCTGTATTGCAACATATGAGGATATTAAAAAGAGTTTGGACATCTTGGCAGCTGAGTAGTTCAAATCAAGTGGTTTGGAAAAGAGCAGCTGCAGTAAGGAGAGAATGACTGGATGGAGACGGGAATCCACAGCAAGACCTAAGATTTGTCTATCTCTATTCTGAATAGGTCGTCCTTAATTTTTTTTCCTTGAACTTAACAGTTCCATTTCTGCTGCTAATATAAAGTGTAGATGGCAATCTAAAGCTTCTGTTTTACATTTCAACTTTATCTATATAGGTGAATCCTGTTCTGCCCATACTTAGCAGGTTACATAACATGTGCAGATGATAATTGTTAAGGTTAACTAAACACTTTTTTGAATGTCCTGTATGCATGCTAAATCCTATATCCTAGCTTAGAGAAGAAACAGCAAGCCCTTCTGAATTAAGCTTCTGTTTCTGGGAAAAAAGAAAGTGTTGAAAACAAGGTTTACCATCTTCTCTTTTTTTCAATATCTCGATGCTTCACTTTTGCAGATTCTGAAAAAAAGGGATCGAAATTACACTCAGTAATTACAATTATACCATGAATATCTATGTGTCTTTGCAATCACGGCTCACTTAAATCTTCACCACATGTATCTAGTTTTAACTTTTAAGACATCAAAACTTCATTTCATTTGATAAATAGAATATTCATGTCTGGCTTATCAAACTTTGAACTCAATGTACCTGATTTTGTCATTATGTGATTATTGTCAATTCTTAATAGTAATCTACACATTCATTATTACATTATGCTGTTTGTATTTTACGTTGGGGGGAATCTCCTTTTCACAAAAAATGCTCCCTGCTCTTGGTTACAACACAGGGGCCTCCTTTAGTTGGAACTGCAAGGTATGATATGGGAGCACTCTGTTTACCAGAGCATGCCGATAGACTCCAACATCTTGTAAATGATGCTTTGGAAAAAGGTGCTGAGATAGCAGTTAGAGGAAAGTTGTTTTTTGGAAGTTTGGGAAGTGACGTAGTGGGTCAATTCTACCCACCTACAGTATTACTTAATGTGAATCATTCAATGCAGCTTATGCAAGAAGAGGTACTTTGTTTGAACATCATGTTTTTTAATATTTTATTAGTTATTTGTCTGAGACTCTCAGCAAGGCCAAGCTCTAACTAATATGTTTTTTCAAGATCCCTGAGAAATCCTTATTCTTTTATGGATCAGATATTTGGGCCAATAATTGCAATCATGAAGTTCAGCTCTGATGAGGAGGCCATAGCATTGGCTAATGATACAAACTTTGGTCTTGGATGTGCTGTATTCTCTGGAAGTCAACGTCGAGCAAGAGCAATAGCATCAAGGATATATTGTGGATTTTCTGCAATCAATGACTTTGCTTCAAACTATATGTGCCAGGTGCTTGATATTGCTAGCCTTGATTCTGGTGTTATGTCTTCCTTTTACACGCATTCTCTTTTCTAGAATCCTAAGTTATTGCCAACTTTTTCTTCAGAAAAAATGTAAAATTGGTAGGAACATAATATGATTTATTTGTTGCATGAATTCTACGTAGCAATTTTTCAGAGCAAGTAAAACCAGTTTTGACTATAATTAACGTATCGAGTACTAGTTTTTCCCATATTGGCAGATACAACACAGTATACAGCTTCTCTACTCTCTTAAAGATGTTTGAAACAGCATCACAAAATTTGCATACAATAAATTTTCCTGTTTTATTTCTTTCTCATGGATAATAAGTTCCCATTAGAACAAGTCTAAGTCCACCCTTAGCACAAAGTGTTCAACATTGTGCTTCATATTGTGTATCATTTTAGTTTTTTAGAGAAAAATATTATATTAATGTTAACGATTTTCTATATTGTTCAGGGGCCATTAGCTAATGGTCAATGTGGCTAGGCTTTGAGGCCTCTTATATTATTTACACATGGCCATGGTTAAACAAATAACAAACTTCTCAATTATAGGAAAGAACTCGAATGCCCAGACACACCAAAAAAAGCTTTAAAACATAAGAATAGAATACAAATTAATCAGATGATATGGTGATGTTGACACTAGATTGTAGCAATTTGTATTTGTGCCATATATAGCCCCTAGCTGTAGATGGGAATGCATGACGTTGTGACATGCATATGAATGTTTATAGTATATACTGTATACATAATCATGCATAAGATATACCCTTGTAGTTGTAAAGCAAAGGATGGGATAGAATAAATGCAGAGATTTGTAGTGTATTGAAAGATGCAGAGCATACTTATGTGGATATGCTTGATCAAACAAAGATGTTCATACATTTTGAGTATGGTTTAGCATAACATTTGCGTCTAGATTGTGATGTGCAGTGGACTCTACTTGCTTTGGGTGAGACAGAGATATGCCAGAATGCATATAGTCTGAGTGCTTAAATATCAGTTTGTTGCACAGAAGTAGATTATGGCAAATATTTTGGTTTCCTTTTTGAGGCCCTCTAAGTATTTGTACAATATCATCTAAAGTGTGAACAAGATAGAGTATGAGTCAGTGTTTTAAAAAATGTTATAAATAGTCAAGCTTTTTCAAAATTATATATGTTGAATGGAGAAAGAACTAATATACAAGAAAAGATGATTTCAAACAAAGGGCGTGTTGAAGCACTATCAATGAAGTAGTCACCTCACACACAAGAGATGCATAGTGAGAGGATTGATATGTTATTATCCTAGAAGTAAATAGAGCGAAGTTGAGGGCTACACTACTCCCTCCTGGAATACCATGCTTGTATCAACTTTTATTGTAGACATGGAGCCACATCAAATATATTTGGATTCTATATCTTAAAAATATTGGACCAAATCCAACTAAAGCATAACGTCCCTTTTTTGAATTGAATCAAATCGGAGAAGCTGGAATCTATTTTTATTCCCTGTAGGCTGAAGGGAGGATTTGTAGGGGAATAATAGAATTATAATTTTTGAAGTTATCCAAAAGTTACCCTAAGGTATAAGTTTTGTAAAAACAATTAATTTATTATTATTAAATGGGGCCAAAAAACAATATGAAATTATAAAGTGAAAAATGTATGAATATCTAATTTAATTTAATTTTTGTAGTGGAAGGAAAAGGCATAATGTTTTTGGAAAAACAAATTCTATCATGGTCAATTTTTAGAAACCCTTGTCCAGGGTTTTGGTTCAACATTTTCTAAGGAACAAAACCCTCTCGAATTATCAGAAATTGAAGGATAAAAATTTTCTGATTTGTTCATTGGCTTCATTCGGAGGTCAAGTTGGACTTTACAAGTTAGATATCAGAAAATTAAAAAACAAAAAAAAATGTTTCTTTTGAATTTTATAGATATTATTATTTCAAAATAAATCAGGTTTTATATTGGTTAGCTGACCACAACCATCAGCTGCACCATTTCTGTGGTTGCCAAGGAGTAAATTATAGTGTGGTGGCCATTGTACACCTGCTAAAGGAGCTTATGCAAAGTGAAATACTGTACTTGTAGTCGGTAATCATAGCTCTACAAGGGGATCATTGCTGGTCGAATGGGAGGATAACCTAGGAATCATAGTAGGTGGAAACTGTAATATGCCTAATTTGAAATCATCTACCTTCTGAATAAATAAATATATGTGGTCAGACAAGGAGTGGCAGACCTTGTATCTTGTGAATAAGTTTTGTAATACATATTCAAAAAATGAATGAACCATAGCAATGTTCCTAATTATCTGGTGATCGATGCACTTAGAAAATCACCATGGCATCAATGGTCCATGCAGCCAGTACTGTTATGATACAATTTAACAGTGATCTTTACTACGATCACTCTTAAATTGTACCATACCAGGCTGACTTCATGAAAGACCAGTGACATGATGGTCGATTGAGTCCACCCATCATCACACCCATCATCATGTAACCATCTTTCCCATAGTTGAAAATATCGTTATCGGCAACTTATCTCCAAGGGAAAAAAAATTGGCAAAAAATCGGAGATTAATCGACAAAAAAATCAGGAACTTAAAAAATTGCTTTAATTTAATTAGAAATGCATTTTTTTTGCAAAATTCAAGGAGGAGATGCATCTAATGAGTCAATAAATGAGTAAACAAAACAAACAAGCTGAGTCTAGATATATTTAAATGCAGATAGGGTACAAAATGACATCCTCATGTGGAATGCTGATGTCTGGCAGCCATAGCCTGATAGTTTGAACTCTGAAGCAAACTAAAAATAGCAAATTGTCTTTGTAAAACTATAAGTAAATACAAGTAGAACACCAAAATAGTCTACATCTTCCTCTTCCCCTTTCCAGTAGCTCTTATAAAAACTACTGGAGAGGTAGGGGGTCTAGTCCTAGAAGTCTGCTGTGGCTGTGCCTCCTCCCTCTGCATAACTGGCTGTGACTTGACCAACATCCTGGATGTAGATGGTGCTGACACTGGCAATGAATCCTCATCATCCTCAACCTCCTCATCCTCCTGAATGTCATCCAATACCACTGCGAATCCACCCTCCATAGCTCGCTTCTCCAAATCGTAGATCTCATCCTCTGTAAACAATGGAGGCTGCTCCTGTGATATCCAATCATTGTAAGGATCTATGTCATCCAAATCAAGTGGACCATGTAATATCCCTTGCCAATTCTGACCTCAAAATGTTTATTTGAGGCTCAAGGAATATCATCAAACACTTTGCATACAACCTCTTTACTTGCTGTTTCTATGTTTCAGTCTGATAATGATTGCTTAAAATGATGTCAAATGTGATTTAAATGCTTTCAAGTGGTTACTAAGATGTCTAGGCAACAAACCATAATTCAAATGCAATTCTTTTGTTTTTTTAAATACATATAGGTGATCCACCCAATGTAAATATGCACCTACAACAGCTAGACATTAATACAAACAATTGGCATGCAAACTAAATATGAGAGAGAGACAACTCTTGACATTCAAACTCCTTGTGACTACAATGATATTAGAATGCAATGAGATTGCTTACAAACTGAAATGACAAGCAAAAGGCCAAGGCTTACAATGATGTATCCGATACAAGTACCAAACTGATATAAATGTTTATCTACAACTGCTTAAGAACAACGACTAATACAACTGAAAAATGATGCCAACTACACTAGAAAAACATTAAAGAACCTGATGTAAAGAAGTTCTTATGATTGATGAAGATGCGACAGATCCTTATGCAAAGAATGGAGTCTCTTTGAAGCCAAATTGTACCTCTCATGCAGCCACCCCTGTTCTAGCATGAACTTCTGATATTAAGTCGTAGCAGCATTAATGAAGATCTTCAACAATGTCTTCTTTCAATGTATTTAAATCTGCAAAAGATAATTTCTGCAAACCCCTTGAAGATTCTGAAAGAAATGTAAATCTTATCCAATGAAGCACTAACCGGACCTCTGTATGATTCCCACAGTCAAGCAACAATTCAGCTGGTCTTTCACAGCCTCAAGATTGCATAAACACTGAAGAGATTTCGTTCTCCAATGCTCAAATTGCCTGAAACCCTAGGTCTTAATGCTCAACACCCAAAAGCAAAGACAAATGATCATCCATAACGAGTTTGATTTGCTTTTTGAAACCTTTTATATCCTCTCAACTCTTAATTGCCTTTAACTCCCTTTTGAAATCTACTTTTAGGGTTTTAATAAAACTTTATAATAACTTTTCTAAAGGGTCGATCCCTTCATTTGGTGCAAAACAAAATAATATAAAGTATATATATTAATAATCACTTATATCTCCCTTGAAATTGGTACTTTATATTATTCCTCATATGCACTTTATAATTTGACTTTATAATCATTAAATGTCCTTTTATAATAAAGTCAAATAAAATCATTTAATGCTCTCACTTTATAATTTGACTTTATGATATTAAATCCCCTTTAATTATAGTCACGTGAAGTCAATATAATATTCCCTTAAAATAATTAATTATTATTAAAGTAACACTTCAATAATAATTAAATGTCATAACTCCATTAATAACCATTATCTAATGATTCCGACTTCATCACTGGCTAGCCCACTACTCCCACGGTCAATCTGGATGCCTTACTAAAAATAGTAAGGGTCCATTGCTATCACTCTTGATTTACTAAAATTAGTAAATCACTAAATAGCTGATCAAAACAGAGGTGCCAAAGGTCATCACTGCAACTGAGACCGGTCTAGGTACCTTGCTAAATATAGAAATGCTGGATAAATGACTTACTATAAATAGTAAGCGTACCAAATTGACCCAAACGAAGAGGAATTCTGAACACTTCTGACCTCTGGAAGGGAAAGAGCTTCCTGTTCTACCTACTGGGACCCTCTAACCATCAGTCTTAGCCTACGAGGGCCAATGGTAGGCTAATCCAAACAAACTCTGATGCTCATGAAAATGAGGACATTACAGTCCGCCCTCTCTAAGATTTCTTGTCCCCAAGCAATCACGACTGCAAAGAAACTCCAATACACTGGAGGTCCAAAGAAAGACTGTGAAATGTCCCACACTGAAACACAACTGCTGTAGCACCAGCATAACCATAATTGCATAGAAATGAACAACCCATCTATCCATTCTTTGCGCACTGAAACTGTGCATCTGAAACAAATCATGTACATGAGGATTGAAAGTGAAACTACCAGTAATCCACACAATGTATACATTGCAATACTCCCTAGTGAACCCAGACTGGAATCCCGATGCACGTGAAAGATCCCACAACACATGAAAAAGTGTCCAACAAAATATACCTGGATCCCAAATCCTGAATAAAAACCTGCCAAGAAGAACAACCTTAGACTTCTATTGCGCTAATCTGATCACAACGTCACCATGCTACAAATGGTGAAGCAATCCAATGGGACCCATCCAAATTGCTGTGCTAACCTTGTCACCACTTGGATCCTAGAATAAACGAAACTCACACCCATCCATCATAAGGAGGTAAGAATATCTGGAAACATCTACTACACCAAAACTCCCTCTACACTATCAATTCCCCATGAGTGTGAAATCCTACCGTACTATGGAGATAAGAACTCCTGAGGGTGTCTGTATCACAACCACGATCTCCATCTTTCGCTAAACTGCCATGGATGTGCTGACTTTGCAAGTAGTCCCCCGCCAACTTTCAGCTACTGATTCCATCTACTGAAGATGGTGAATATCCATCCCACAGAGGATGGTATAATCCTGGAGCCAATCCACATTGACGCATCATCAAGCCCTCCACACGTGGATCAAAAGAAATGATGAGCACTCCTCACTGTGTAGTTATGGTAGAAAGTTCCAACCTTCATCAATGGCTCATCATTGACAACTCTGGAATTAGGAGATGGCTCCAATCCTTGACCCCGAATATATGATTGGGTAGGGCCTCTGGTAACCCTCTCTGCAAACCCAACCACAAAATCTCTATGAGGAAGCATTGTAGTTAAAGTATCTACAATCGCTCCCACCAAATGTTGAATGTCGCGTGTAGGATGAGAGTAGCCTCGGTGACTCCAAACGGTCCCTCCTGAAACTCTGGACTCTCAAGAAGGTACTCAATAAACAAATCCGTGCAGTAAAAACAATATGAGGCAGAATCACCCTGATCTTCTACAATCTTCAGCTGGTCACTTTGACTTTGTGACATGATAAGTTGGCGTCCAAAATCAGCTGCATGGGATGAAGTAACAGATTTGCTTCCTGGGGAGGGAAACGAATCAAAATGAGAGCCATACTTCCAACCAGATGACACTCTGCGAGTCCCCTGTGAAGATGATGGAGAAGCGTTGTGCACTAACACACAACTCTCTGGAGGATTTCCCACTGCCACACAAGAGCTATCAACAAATTGACCTGTATCATCTGTCAAAGTACTAACCTCGGGAGAAACTGATGCCACAAGTGGTTCTCTACTGCTCTCAACCAAAATACTCATCCCACCTGAGACTAGTGCACCTGTATCTGTGATGGATGTAGCCACATCCTCAACACATCCATCACCACAACCCGTGAATATAGGATCATCACCAACTGCCACTGTAGAAGACTGTACTGTATTTGTAGACGGTGAAGACTGCCAAACTTAACTCTACGGTAAGCTCCTTAATCCGTGGCTGAGACTCATGAAGCACCAACTGTGCTCTCTCCAAGGAGAGGATCTCACTTGCATGGTGGCTATAACCACTTTGCTAACATCATTCGTTGCTGTAGTCCATATACATACGTCCTTTATGCCACAATATATCTATGAAATAAGGAGGTTGATTTTATACTAAATGCATTGATTAATGATTAAAGTTTTATTACTTTGCAGCTGTGATAGATGTTAAAATTATTTTTATTCTTCTCACAAACTTGTCAGATTTACAACGAAATAAGATATTATGGAAGTTGAAGCATAATATGGTGTATGTATCAATATTAGTTATGTCATAGGTCAATAATCTTTAAAAGTTTTCATTTGACAAATTTGACCATTCTGCATTGTATTATAGGCTTTGCCATTTGGGGGAGTAAAAAATAGTGGATTTGGAAGGTTTGCTGGGGTTGAAGGTCTCCGTGCATGTTGTCTCATAAAATCAGTTGTGGAGGATAAGTGGTGGCCATACATTATGACCAAGATTCCAAAGCCACTGCAGGTACATGCAATAAGTTTTGGAATCTAACACAAATTCCTTCTTCAGTGCTTTACATTTTTAATTTCATTTGCCTTACTGTTATTGTTGATTATGCTGACTATTTTTATTATCAGTATCCTGTTGCAGAAAATGCTTTTGAGTTTCAGGAGGCTCTTGTTGAATTGCTATATAGTTTAAGCATTTGGGACAGGCTTAGAGGACTAACCAATGTGATCAAACTGTTAAATGAACCAAATATTCCAGTTCCAACAACTGCAAAGAATCTTTAAAGTGGTTTAGAGTAATGAACGATAGTGCTGTTGGGGAATTTTTTCCAAAAGCAATTTCTAGGAGAGCTTCAATACTGTTAGTTTGCTACCATCTCTAAAAGATTTGTAGCTTACTTATGGCTTCTAAAACGATTCAGTTTTCTAACCCATGTTTGATCAAAAAAGCTTGAGGTACAAGGAGTTGTTTCCGGAAGGGATTGGTTGTCCTTTGAGGTGTTCTTTCACTTCAAAGTAATGGTCTAGAGACTGAATGCTATTCCAATGTTTGATCAAAGGTAATAGAAATATAATGAGTTGTTAATACAAGGGATTAGCTCTCCTAAGAGGAGTATTCTTTCCCTTTGAGGTAGCATTATAGAGACTGAATGCTATTTGTGCTGAGCAGAAAAACTTGTAATTGTAAGAAATGGAAGTTGTCATGGACTGCCAGAGCCAAACCGAAGTTGGCATGTGTTACATTTATTTTTACAAGGGCTTTATAAACTGATTCCATTTTGTGCATGTCAAAGTCAATATTTTGGGAGATAGTGGCCCGGGTTATTGAACTGGGAAGATCTTGAAGCACGGTTTTGTTTCAATTGCATTTTTCAGTGCTAGAGTCAACACACATTTTGTTATCTAATCAGGATATGTATAAGGAAGTTAGGCAAATGATTTGCAAGTGAACCTAGTTTGTATGTTGAAGTCAAGAAAATTGCAAGGGAAACAAAAACTAAAAGAGAAATGTTTGTTGCCTGGAGAGAGAATGCTTGATGCATTCTTGTCAGGTTTCAGGGAATGTTCGTGTGATTGTGTAAGGATGTGCACTTAAAGAGCCCATGGATGAATGCTCACTCTGTAGTGGTAAATGCCCATGTGAGGAAAAACTGTATGCTTGCTAATAACAGCTTTTCAAAGGAAAACAACATTTGAGTCACTTTTATTTCTTTCTTAATGTGTGGTTGAAATATCATGTATGAGCTGTGTTTGAGTAGTTACCCTTCCCATTGGTGTTGGGAATTAGCATATCCTTGAAATCCTGAAGTATGAGTTGTTTGTTTAGGTTCACAATTTTTTTCAAAAAATTAGTCATGCTGCATAAATTTTGTTAGATATTTTATAAACTGTATCAAAATATTTCTTAAATTACCTAATTGTGAGTAGTTTTGAATGAATTTTGAGCTTGAAACAATTGCTGACAGTTTTGATATATTTTTTTTAACATGCACAGCTTATTTATTTTTCCATATAATTGCTAATCTATGTTACCCCGAGTTTCTGGGACAGGGGACGGGGAAATGGGTTTCCGGGACTTTTTATCCCCCGGAGCAGGATATATATATATATATATATGCTTTAAAGGATTGCTGACAGTTTTGATTTTTTTAAACATGCACAGCGTATTGATTTTTCTATATAATTGCTAATCTATGTTACCCCGAGTTTCCGGGACGGGGGACCAAGGGGACAGGGAAATAGTTTTTCGGATCTTTTTTTTTTTCCCTAGAGCAGGAGACAGCTATGTGTGTGGAAATCTGAAATTTCAAATATATTCATGAATTTTGGAATTACATAACATTGTAACATTCATCATAGCAACATAATAACAATTATTAATCTAAAATCATTGAATCAATGATCAATGTCATTCATCGAATCATCATAGAACATAGCATCAAATGAATCAAATCGAATCATCATAGAATAGGAACATAGGATAACATCAAATGATTCAAATCAGAGTTAAAATTTCAATTTCATACATTCATAGATATAATTCATTGAATCAATGAAAAAGATCATATTAATATCAAAATGTGCAAAGGTTGCAAGTTTCAACAAAATGAAAAGTTAGACTTAAAGTAACATATCATATATCAAGATTCAATTATCATTACATCAATGTATCATGTAATGTCAGAAGACTTAAAGCCTGAAACGTCAAAGTCAAAATAAAAACAAAGATGGTATGACAGTTGCTCCTAATCTTGATCCATATTAGTGTCATTGTCACTGTCAGCCCGAGCCTCAAAGGTTGAATCATCTAATGGAACGCTAAGCATTCCCGACGGTGTGTCGTCCTCATCACTTTGGGTGACGCCTTTGTGATCAATATCCCACCATAAAGATGGAGTTTGTTGATACTCTGGAGTCTTACGATCCAAAAGTCTCAGAGTGCTATGCACAACCACTAACTTCTCTGCTTGCTTAGAGGTAAGCCTATTCCACTTTACAAAGTGGATAAAGCTATATGTTGACCAATTCCTCTCTGCAGTAGAGAAACTAGCAACTTGTGAGAGGAGAAAGATTGCAAGTGTCCTCAATTGTAGTGCATCTGCCTATGCTATTGCCACAATCCAACAAGACTTTTCTTTTCCATCATCACTCTATCCATCTTTGCCTCTGGTGTGCTAAAGTCTGGACCATCAAGGTTTGTGAGGTATTGGCTAAATAGCCAACTAAAACATAAACAATATAAAAGAAGTTTTAAAAAAATACTAAGTGTCCTCTTGGTAAGATATACTTTTTAGTTGGCTGTTTAGACGTTGCCGGTTTGTGAAGGCAACCCATTGCTCACAAAGTGTACCAGAATCTTGAGCTGAATACACATTTTGAAGGGCCTCCATAATCCCATGTCTCGCGTCATCATCCTCACTAGGAGCACACCTTCTTTGCCTAGGCTCAGACCATTTTGGATTTAGCGCATAGGCTGCCATATGAAGTGGAGTATTCATAGCGTTACACCTCTGCATGAAAATTGGCTTAATGTACTCATTTAAGTCCAATTGTTTATCTTGAGCCAATATTATTTGCTTAATCTTCTGAAGTATGTTGTCCATAGTCTCATATATCTCTCCAAGGTTAGGAGAGTTTGTATCATCATATCCAATGACATCTACAACATAAGAGATGATGGAGCAAACATATCTACAATAAGAATAAGAACAAAATGTCAAAATCTAAATTTTTTGAATTGAATGACTAAAAATTAAAAAAAATTATAAATCTAAAAGTTTAAAGAAATTTTTGATTTTTAATTAAATATGAGAATCAACAATGTCTTATCTTACATTGGACCACTAATTGTCATCAAGGATCCTCTGTTTGATGGCTTTTCCTTCAGGAGTGTTTGTAGTAGGCCATCTATTCCGCTTTGAATTCACTACCATCATTTGTAGAGCATCTTGTACCTCAACCATCCTCTCTTAACAAAATGTAGTAATTGACATTTGTTGTCTCTACAGGTTTGACAAATTCCTTCTTTGAAAATGTTTTGAAGAGAGTGAGGTGTGGTGGTTGCAAATGAACATTTGAATATCTCAAACTTGTGTGACCCTTCCTTTATCCAAAACAATTTCCCCATGTCCTTCAATGCATGAACACAACATGGAGTTTAAAAGATGTGCTTGTAAGCACCCTCCACCATCATACTGACCAATTTGCACACACATGTTGAACTAGTGATCAAATATTCGAATCCAAGGGATCTAAACCAAAAGTAGATTCTGCACTATCCTTTTTCTATTTTCCTTCCATATATGTTCTTACCTCAACCCGAAACTGATCAGTGTCACTATTAGACTTGGTGGATTCGTCTGACTCGTTGTCGGAATTAATAGTAATAGGCATTTCTCTTGCTTTCGCCTTCTTTGAAAAGAGTTACTTTATGTCATACCAAAAATATTGCAGTTATAACATCTACTGGTAAAAGATCTATTATTCATATTACTCCTACTTCTACAATTTACTACTTTATGCCCCAATTTATTACATTTGAAACGACCATTAAAGGAATGTATACTTACCTGGGGTCTTTCTGGAGCCTTACCGTTATCTATTTGTTCAGATGTGGTTTCTTCTTTACTTAGCAGAACTAATTCGTCTTCTTCTTTGATAGAGCTGTGAGAGCATTCACTGGTATCACATCCAAGTCCTTTCTTATATATCAAAGGTCTCTAAAAGCTCAGAATTTCACTGAGTTTCTCAGAACCGGTCTTGGTTTCAGCTTGATTTGATTTGAGAGATAAGATTTATTGTTCAAGCTTTTGATATTCATCAATTTTTCTCTTAATTACGCTATTCAATAGCTTCTTGGTTTGTTCATCTTCTTCTTGCTTGGTTCTCAGATCGGTGATAATCTCATTTGCCAATTTGAGCTCATTGCTTACTTCTTTATGTCCAGATTTAAACTCTCAAATATGCTCCTTTAATTTCCGAATGCAATCATTTTCCATTTGAAGATTTTCTAATAGAACCTTGTGGTCTTCTTCAACTGATTCCAGATCTACATATATTGACATGAATTCATTCTCATCCATAGTGGATGTTGGTGATATGTGTTCAACCTTGTGGATCTCCTTCGAGCAGTTAGAATCTTCCAAAGGAACTAGCTCTGATACCAATTGTTGAACATGGTATGCTGAGAGGGGAGGGATGAATCAATATACCCTTGAAAAATTTAAAGCACTTAACTAATTGTCCACATAACATATTTTAATTCTGCTAGAAACTAAACGATTGAAAGCATAAAGTAAAGCACACATAACACTAATATTTTTTCGTGGAAACCTAAGATGGGAAAAACCAGATGAAAGGGCTAGCTATCAAGTATTATGTAACCTGTTAATAATGCATAGGGTGACTCATTGTCGGTGTGGCTCACTGCCCAGATACACAAATAACAAAGATTGCAAAATATACGAAATTGAACTAGTGGTCATGCATCTACAAATGCATAGATACAGTTCACGGTGTGATACAAATCTTCTCCTTTCTACCGATACAAAACCATATACAATTCTCTTACAATAGTTTGCATATACACAAAACGTCATAAATAACATCATAGAATTACATAGATTGCATCACTTCAAGAATTGAGGTTGCTGTAGTTATATACCATCATCGGTGTAAACTCTCTTCATGTCAACTTAGACCAAAAAAAAAAAGTGTAATCAATTTCCAATTCAGATCTACTCTCAACCTCACAAAATGGATTTGAGTGTGTATGAAAAGAGGCTGGACCAAACATGCCGTGCTCAAAGCCGAGCCTAAAAGACTGCCAATAACACTACAAACTACTTCTGTTGGTAACTGCCATTGGTGCCAACTGTCGGTGAACGTAAGAACATATACTAAAAGATACAACGGTTTAATCAATATCGGAAGATGTTGACCGATACCGACTGCTCCAGAATAGTGACATCAATGACAACCAAAGCTAGGATAGAACAAAGTCACCCTTCTCTCTTTCCTATTAAGCATTGTAGAAAACTACAACATCTATAATACAAGGTTTTATCTTTCACGATTTCCTTTTAGGTTTTTGTTTGAAGTCAAAGATATTGCATCAACATACTTGATCACATTCAAAGAAGCATTTG
Source organism: Thuja plicata (assembly GCA_018584345.1). Classification (NCBI taxonomy): domain Eukaryota; kingdom Viridiplantae; phylum Streptophyta; class Pinopsida; order Cupressales; family Cupressaceae; genus Thuja; species Thuja plicata. The sequence goes on along the minus strand of MU225193.1, from coordinate 3,209,339 downwards.
CATTGCCAGGTATGACATACTTCATTTTTTAGATCTAGCCTTTGCTATATGACATGTTTTCATTTATTTCATTTCATTTCCAAACTGGGTTTTGATTGAGGCAAACCCCTCTACACAACCCTTTTTCATTTTTTTTTTCTGTGTGCAGATTCATGTGGCAAACACATCTTTTTGGATTTGGAAAGTACATGATCTGACAAACAATCTACAACTCAGTTTAGTTAAAATTACTGAGAATATGATGCATCACTCACCCTCTTCTCAGGAGCAGGACTCCTTGGGTGACCTCTTGCTCGCAAACTACTTCTATTGGTAACTGCCATCAGTGCCAATTGTCGGTGAACATAAGAACCGATACTAAAAGATACAATGATTAATCGATACCGAAAGATGTTGACCGATACCGACTGCTCCCGAATAGTGACATCAATGACAACCAAAACTGGGATAGAACAAAGTCATCCTTCTCTCTTTCCTATCAAGCATTGTAGAAAACTACAACATCTATAATACAAGGTTTTAACTTTCACAATTTCCTTTTAGGTTTTTGTGTGAAGTCAAAGCTATTGCATCAACATACTTGATCACATTCAAAGAAACATTTGCATTGTCAAGGTATGACATACTTCATTTTTCAGATCTAGCCTTTTTTTATATGACAACATGTTTTCATTTATTTGATTTTGTTTCAAGGTTAATTCCAAACTGGGTTTTGATTGAGGCAAACCCCTCTATACAACCCTTTTTCATTTTTTTGTGTGCAGATTCAGGTGGCAAACACATCTTTTTGGATCTGGAAAGTACATGATCTGAAAGACAATCTACAATTGAGTTTAGTTAAAATTATCGAGAATAGGACGCATCACTCACCCTTTTCCCAGGAGCAGGACTCCTTGGGTGACCTCTTCCTTGTAAAATAACTTCAAATTGTAATCACAGGTCAGTGGTGTTCTTTGGTTTATGTTTCTAGTACCTGTGCACGACTGTCTATTTTCTGTTAGTGTGTATATTTTCAACTTGTCATTTTTTCCTCTATCTTGCATCACCTAATCATATTCCTCTTAAATAAACTCATTTAATCATCTATAGTGAAGGATCATTGCACACATTTTAGTGTTTAAGTCCTGATGAGCCTAGTGGGTCATCTTCCTTATGATTGTACAATATGAAAGAGGAACAATCCCCCTTGCTTCCCCTTTTTCTACTGTACACCTCCATATAGCATATAAACTTAGATTTGATTGTTGAGAAATCCCTTTGTGTGTTCATTGAGGTTTGTAATAGTTTTCAAGATTATAACAAATATGAAAGAAAGTCTATTTATTTATTATTTTATTATGAACTTAGCTAAATTAAGTTCCTTAAAATAGTATATTACTCTTCAAAATATATTTGTATCTTCTTATTTAAGGTAATAGAAAAAAAAATAGATGCTATCATCCTCACTTAAATATTCCAATTCTAAGATTTTCTTTAAGATTCATATAATGTAGATGTAAATTAACTTATTTATCTATATTTTAAAAAATATAAATTTGATGTGAACAACGATATTTTAGGTTTGTTGTGTATAATTTCTATTAAGATTTGTAGTTAAAGCTACGAAGGGAAATAAATGTAGGCAAGTCAATTTGTTAATACAAGCAAAAGAAGAATACTTAACATATATGCGTATATGTGCATATGTACACACACACACACATACATAAATACATACCTCCATAAATACATATACATATACATATATATATACACACACATACATGCATTCATCAAAACATATTCTTCTATAATTGTATTTTTTGGAAAACAATGTGTTCTTCTATAAGTGTCAAACATATAAATTTATGGTTGGTAAAAAACTAATGTTCACTATATACATGAAGGGTTATGGCCATGCAAAATCTTGTGCACAAAAAGTTTGTTTAATTATACAAAAGTTGCCCCAAATTTTCAATGACTTTATTATCAATTCATGCATAGTAACTTTGGATCCATCCTCCATATTACAATTTAAAGACCCTCATAAACTCTTAATATGAGTCAATGTAGCTGTCTAGAAGACTCTTATACAATTCTCTAGCTCTATCCTCTAAGGACAACATAAATAATATTTTTTTATATCCTCATTGATCAAATTCTGAGTGATAGCTCTATTTATAAGGCGCCTAAAGTATTTTTCACTAGAGATTACATAGTTATCTTGAAACTTAAGGATTTTATCTCCGACCTCATTTGGATTTAATTAGGATAGTTAGGGATTATAGAGAAATAATTAATAAATATCTAATCCAAGGGGTTTCCTTGTTTGTAGAAACATTTTAGTTTGTATCAGCTTAAATAAGGGCCTCCTATTATGGGGATTTTTGACTTGTAAGGGAAGTTGTTTTTGATACACCAATTGATTATAAGCATATTAATTTTTATATTAATTATTTCATTAAGAAAATATATATCTCTAGACCTATAATTGAGCTTGCCTAACAAGCCTAGCTACATTCATTTGGATCTCTACTTTAAGCAATTGAGCTCTTTCTCTAAGGTCATCTATACATAAATTGCATGTAGCATATGTTGCAAAATTATACATATGTTCAAAATACATAATATAATACACCTAACTGTAAAAGTTAGCATAAGAAAGATTAATAATCTGTGAGTATGATCCATTTGAATAAAAAATGTGTATGCCAAAATGTTTACGTGAGTGGGGCTATCTGTAGGGAAACTAACATTCAATAAATAAATAGTTTTTTTTTTAAATTAAATTGAGTGGGGCTACAACCTATTGGGTAGCCTTACCATCGGAATTACCCCAGGGGAGGTTGGTAGCTCATGTTGTCTTACATTCAATATTAATACAAATAAAATATATCAACTTAAAACCTAACAATTTTTCTATTTTCATTAGAAACTTGAAGCTAATCCTTTCCCTTCTATTTTTGGTTGATTTGTGTAAATGAGAACAAAATACATGTTATGGTCCATTTGGTAAATTAACTATCTTACTTAGTGTAGTGTCATAAATTGTGGACCTTTATAATTTTATACTCTATTTGACGCCTACTTTGGTGTTCTTTCTGTTACCTATTTTTTGCTTCCGACTCAAATAGGTAGAGCTGAGATGTCTTGTGCAACTAAAGGCGAAAGGTATACATTTTGTTTTCGTTTAGTGCTCTTACTGGAAAATAAATTTTGAATAAAGAACAACTTATTATTTTATGCAAATGTTTTACAATAGAAAATTATACAATTTTTGTATCAAAAGTTGTTTCTTTTATTCATAACAATAAAGTACATATCCCACACAAACCGTGTAAGTAACTAAAAAGATGCATTTTAAAAGTAATACATGCATGATAGAATGAAATGAAAATAAAGAGATGGGACCCATCATTGCCTATAATTTAATGAATCCCACAGTTGATGCACAACATTTCTAGCTTCATCCTCAGCTTCAGTTTCACTTGCCTCACCATCCAAAGAAGCCTGTAAGGAGATAAAATATTGTGTTAGAGCTCGGGGTCACAATTTTTTACCTAAATATCATCGATGCATGCATATATCACTTGCATAATACATCTGATCAACTATTGTATTACTTCATGAAGGAAATTGAAAGAACAAATCAGAATTCATTGTTTTTATCTAACATGTTTGTTCATTTTGTAGGTACAAGAACATATTCATCATTGGAAAAACTAGCATGTGGAGTCAAATGGGATGCCACAAGGGGAGAGCCCAACATGCTATAAAATAATAAAGATCAAGTGAGAGTTAAAAAAATGCTACAAGACACACAACCTAGCAGAGAATATGAGAACAACATGACTGTAAGGTTCATATAATTAGAACAGAGAAGGAAAGCCTATGATCATAGTGACAAAATAATGCTAATGTAGTGAACAAATAACAAAGCACAAAGTCCTCATAAGCTTAGAACCAGAGTTAATGTCACAATGAAAGGAACATATCCAAGTTTAGAGCAGTAAGTTTTTCCACGAGAACAAAACTTTATTTAAGGAAACACAACATCAAAGGAGCTTTCACTATTCTGTTATTTTCATAACACTTACCAGTATCATGATAGTGGGAAGATCTTCAAGGAAATTTGAATGCGAAAGAAAATGAAGAGATAGAGAAATCCACTATTTTTAGAACCACAACTGAGGAGTATCATTATGACTATGGGATGAGAACAATACTCAAGGTTGAAGGGCAGGCATGGAATCCATGAGGAACAATAGCAAAAGAATGGGACTAATGAAAAATGACCAATACCATGTTGAGGATGTAAGGACTATGAACCATGTAGAAGATATTGCAAAGTAACATCCATGGCAGTGATGTATAATATATCAGATAGTATGGAAAAATAAAGATGTCAAGCATGTCATTTTCTATTACAAGGATCTCAACAATAACCGTCACAATAATATGAATACCTTGTAAACACTAATAATTGCTGCTACAAAGATAAATGCGCAATGGTACGAGACCACTAAGAGAAAGAGACCACTCACATTCAAAAGACAAGGATAGACCAATAACATGCATGCAATACAATGAATGACTATAAATAGAGTTGGTGCCAAAGATCTACAATGAAGCAATGATGATCAAAAAATGAATGGAGAATCAACCATGTATATAGCACTAGATATACGCCAAAGAACATGATATTCATAACATTCACAATAACATAGATCAGCCAAGTAAATATAGCATTCAAGGATTGTTAAAACATTATTATTTTGTAGAGCATATACAAGATGCAATAGTAGTACTAGATCATAACAATGATAAAGTAAATTCTATTATAATAGTGATCCTTGGAATAGATCAAGATGACATCATGAAGAGGTACAAAGAGAGCATCAACAAGGATATTTAAATCAAAGGGAAAATTCATTGAAACCTAAGGATATAGTGAGAAGTGCCTATCTTAGAGCATATGAATTTCAAAGCTGGCCTTTAGGAATAAAGGTAGTAAAATAGTGATGTTTTCATTGCTAAGGATATTGTACCAGGATAGAGATGCAATAACATTCAAAGAGGCAGTCACTCTGATGTGCAATAACTAAGGTCATTATTTTGAAGGTTAATGTTCATTCACAACCGAATGAAAAGGTCCAGTGATAAAAGAATGGTATAATACTTGCCCTACCAAGGTATGGGACAACTATAAGAGATTCATTCCATTATCAATCTACAAGTAATTCATTCCAGTATCAAGAGATTTATTCTTGTTTGAAAGAACAAAATGTAATGATATATGATAGAGCTTGACATTCCCATATAATCTCCTACTACAATGTACATGAAGAAACACAAAAAAAGTCATGCTAGTGCCACTAGCATTAAACGAGATAAAAAAAAAACTATGCCAAAAAAGGTGAGATGCTCAGTAAAGATCTACATAAGATTATGAAATTGCAACAGGATTAAAAATCACAGATCTAATTTTTAGTAGCAACTTTTTGTAATGAAGAAAATAATAGTCTAATGAAAGAAATAAAGTTAAACATGCATAGATTATGGAAGCCCAAAATGGCCAAGACCATCATAAATGAATTTTTTTTGTAAAAACACCATGAACATGTCACATCAACAGATTAATGGAAGTATAAGCATGAGAGTTTGAAAGATGCAGAGATATACGTGTATGCAAAAAAAGTGAGTTCAAATAATGGAATGCTATAAAAATTTAAAACATTCAAACTACACTATTAAAACAACATATGTGATAAAACTAAAGAGAGAGCAATATGAACATCACAAGAGTTTTGAAAACCTTCACAAAACCAACTAGAAGCTCCTTTTGATGTGTGGATTTGTCCAATAGGTTGGATGTGTTCTCAATGCTCAAGCTTCAAAGGTGTTGTGTGGAGATTTTGGGGCATTATAAGGGTGCTTTGCTACGATCTTGGAGACAAAATAACATGATAACAATATCTTAGTGTGAAGGAACACAGAGAGGGAGGGGTAGGCGTGGGGGGTGGCGGCGGTGAATCAATATTCTATAAATTCAAACTTTTAACAATTAGATTCCAAGATTTCTTAAAACAACTTTGAACTCAGAAGAAATTGCAATGTATATTATTAATCAACTTGTAATGTAAACATGCAAGAACATAAAGTATTAAGCCATCAAGTCCACATAACACACCATGAAACAAGTATTTTTATCATGAAAACCCTATTAGGGGAAAAACCACGATGGGGATGACACCCACAAAGACTATACTCTCTAGAAAGAAAGTCTTACAAATAGATATGGGGATTGCACATGCAATTAGGTCCACTGCTCAAATGAAAAAGCCTCGGGCTACAACCCTGAGGAAGGCTCAGTGCCTTACACAATGATCACTACAATGACCTCAGATCATTGAACTACCAAATAACATGTCCTAATGTCTAATTACAGTTCCATGTAAGCTCAAGTACTGATCTGATCCACAAACCAACACTGACTGCCACGTTACCCTACTCTTCACAATCAAAATATTAGATCTCTATAAACCACATCAAATCCTTCCTACTACACTAATCTGCTTATTTGCATCCATCAAAAAATATCTAACATCATCAACCACACTTAGAAAACTCTAATCGATCCATTATATGGGTTCACACCATATGATTTGATCAAACAAGTCGGCTTGCCCTAAAACATTCTTGAAAATGTAACGTTTGACCAGTTGGCCAAATCCTCAAATTCATCTTATTTACCTCCAACAAAAATTAAATTAGGTGGATAAATATGTTGGCTATGCATTTGAATCATTAAAGTTAACTCCAATTACTGTTTCAAATGTGCGCACAATGATTTAACACCATGTCGGCCTACAACTGTGTTGACTACTAAAAACCGCTTCTCAGATCTTCATTACTCTACCAAAACTCAAAAATGTACCTCCAAAATTTGTGTGTAGAATCTGTATACATCCCTTATGCATCCCCTAGATGCACACTATAAAATATTTACTCTATAGATTTTACCAGAATTTTCTGTGTATCCTGCGAGTGTACTCTATTCTTCTACCTGAGCTTAGTTAGATCTTCAACTAACTTCTACTAGAGGCTCCAAATCTATCACGCACGTGTATACCATGTCTAGACATAATTTAGTTTCTATAAATGACAACATACACTCATAATAAGTGCGCTATGCAGTGTCTATTGCCAGTAATCTCCCACTTTGACATTGATGGCAACACTTAGTGAAAAATTGACTAAGTGCCCATACACTGTGAAACTAAAAAATTGACTAAGTGCCCATATACTGTCAAACTGCATAGAAATTTCTATTAATGTTTGTAGCTTCAGTCGTATGATCATTATAATACATATAAGATAAATTGATTAATAATAATATATTATATATGTTATATTATTATTAATCATATGAAATTTAATATTTAATATTAAATTATTACATTATTCTTAATTAATAATTGATTGATGAAACATTGTAAGATTGATTAAATTATAATTAATGGGACGAGGCATGCCCTTTCTTATAAATAATAATGAATAGATTTGTCCCATGAAGGGACATGTCTCTCATAACCTCATTCCCAATATAAATGAAAGAGAGATTGTTGCATTTGGAAAATACATACAATATAAAGTGCTATTACATTTACAGCTATCCTAAAACTTAACAATTTCCTCCAAAAATTCTATACAAAAATTACTCCTTCTGAGCAAGATCAACATATTTTTCACATGCCATACTCCCTCTTTGACATCAATGGAAAAGGCTGAGCCTTTAAATGTCCTATGCTCACACTATCACTCCCTCTTAGCCTATGACTATCAACAAGTTATATACATATATATGTAGGCCACAAATTTGTGGAACTTACTGTTACCCAAATTTCCCATCCTGTGTAATTTGGCTACAAGTGGAGAAAATGAGGCTCCCACAAGGGTAGAGCCCAACTTGTATGATTCTGCATTTTTCTAGGGTCTTGATCTTGTTCTCTTCTTTTTGATAGGTCTCTAGTTTACCCTTATTCATGGAAAATACCTAAGTACAAGAACCCTACGCACTTCATGATAAAACCCTAGTTCTTGATGGCATGTTTTAATTCTTCTTTACTTTTCTAAGTGACTTAAGTGATTAATAAGTCATGTGTGCATTAATCTTCTTTGTTTATCTCTTAGTCGCGCAAACAGAACAAAATATTCCACATTACTCAGTGACTTCGCGTGTTGCCTTGGTTGCGTGATCTCAGAAGTGAAGAGAATATACTCTTAAGTCATCAAGATTTCATGAGGGCCGTGGATCAGGTTTCAATCTAGTGACTATCGCTTAATATCACATCAAAAAGGAATATGCTTAAGTGTTTGGGAGATTTAACGCAGACCATGGATCAGGTTAAGTTCAAAGTCTGATCGTGTGGATGGCGTGTAATCTCAGGATAAACTCTATTGTTAAAGTTTTATTCAGCGACTCTGAGGTTTAGTTTATCTCTTAATCTCAGGATAAACTTAGGGTTAAGTCCTTTCTTCTGAGATTTCATGCTGGTCGTCGATTGCATTCAGATCCTGTGGTTTGCGCTGAGTCTCCAAATAAAGTCAAAAGGTCAAAATTTTTTAGAAGATTTCATGCAAGCCATCGATGCAGAGATGATCTCATGGTTGTCATTGAGTCTCATGAAAGAACCATGGTTAAACTAGATGATTAGAGGTTGCGAGATATGTTCAGTCGCTGAATCTCTGAATGAACCCAGGTTTAAAAGGTTAAGTAAAGTAAAACTCAGAGTTTGTGAAGATTGAATCTACACAGTTAATCATTCTTTGATATTGCGGTGGTCGCTTAGTCTCATAAAGAAACAAAATATTCTTCTATGGTTTGGAGATTAAATGCAGATCTTAGATCTTGGGCTAGATCTTGCGGCTCTCATGCAATCTTGTTATAAACTTAGAGTTAATCAAAAGGCTCAGTGACTCAGCAACACAAAGGATTCGCTAATCCAGAGTTAAAGATGAGTCAAGGTAAAGGCAATCAGAATCAAAGATGAAGGATCAACGATCATGTTTTAAACAGGAGATCAAGTATTTTCTGGGCCGTTGATGCGAGTACCCGCGCCACCTGTGACCTTTATATTCAAATATTTAAAAATTCAAAATCTGATTCTCAAAGCTCCGTGGAAGTGGCGTGGTTTTTCAAGATATAGACAGACGGATGGATCAAGCTGACTTCTCTGATCAGATTTATGATGATGGGATGTGCATTCATGACTGGATCCAATGTTTTGAGATATTTCCAAATGCATTGATGATCAGAATTGACAGTCTTAGGGTTTGACATTGTTTATGTAATATCTAATAAACCCTAATTCTGATCGGTGGATTGACTCCTAAGCCTGTGTTCTAGGGGAGATGTATATAAGTAGTTTTAGAAGCTTTTAGAGCTTAGGAATTTTTCAGCAGATGCAAGATTTTCTGTGGCATTTTATCTGCCCTCAAGTTTCCTTTTTTGCAACTTCTCATTGAATTCCATATTATGTACGAGCTTTCTGTGGCATTTTCTCTGCCCTCAAGCTTTTCCTTGTCTGTACTTCTCTTACTGAATATAATACATCGGCTTAAATTAGAGAAGTCTTGGAGTTCCCAAGCCTTTCTTTCTTTCAACATCTTTTTGCACTATTGTGTGTGATCTAATTTAGATAATCTTGTAGATTTTGTTCATCATTGGTTATTTTGTCTCATTCCTGTGCCTATTTTCTGGAGTGAATATTTGCTTGCAGGTCACAGTCTATGTCTATTTCTTTGGGAAAGTTATTGTTTGCAAAATCTTTCCTTTCCTTGAATAGCCTCTTCCCATTTTAGACCTCTCTGTGAAATACTTATGCAAGCCAATTCAGAAAGATTGTGTTCTATTAGATCTGAGAATCTTCATGCTAGTTTGGTCACTGTGTTATGATTCATGTTACCTTCGGTGTATCACCTAGTAGGATAATTTTCTTTTCAGTCATTTCCTTTCAAGTATTCCTTCTATCCCTTTTCCTTCCAAGTTTACTTTCATGTTCAAGAGCAGATTAGGTGATTATCCAAGAGGAACCAACCTAGAACCCGAAGGCTTCACCTCAATTAGTAGATGTCCCACAACCTAGAAGTGATTCCCATGTTATACTAGATTTCTAGGCTTAAGCGCTTGGCAGGGTGCAGAATTTAGTGTATAACAATTCTGGCACGCCCGGTGGGACTCAAAAGAAGTTCATTTGAAAGACTATGCTATCTTTGATATGTTGATTGCATAGTATTGACCTAAAGAGGTTCTTTTCAAAGCATATCTGGCAGCTCCATTGGTTTAAAGAACAAGATCCAGTCCTATTCAAAGTTTATGAGAAAGATAGAAACAAGGAGCTCAAATCCTTCTGAGTTCTTGCAGCTGCCTCTAACAAGAAATTACTGTAGATAATCCCAAAGAGAATCCTCTATGAGGAGGGTACAGTCTACACCACCTGCCTTAGAAGTAAGAACTTTTCTTTTCCATTCAAGAAGGAGAGGAAGATCTCTAACTAGGGAGCTAAAAGAAGATTTAGATCCACTCTTCAATTCAAATACAATTCACACAGTTGCTGTCCGACAAATCATAGTTCCTACAATGGCTAGACAGTTTTCCTTTGTACCCTTCAATCAAGGGAGTCCTTTAAAATTTTCTCAACATCATGATGTGCCCTTAGCAGAACTTAAAAGTCTACTTGATTTCACAGGTGAAGGACAAAGAATGACTTGTGAGCACATAAGGGATGTGGCTACCATGCAGTGTGCACCATATCACTGAAGAAGACGTGGCTACCAAGCTACTGACAACCTCTTTCAAAGGTAAGGCCTTAGAATGGTTTAGAACTTTAACTGTTGGTTCCATTGATTCATGGGATAGATTAGGAGAATCATTAAGCAAATATTTTGTGGATAAATCAGATTATTTATCTCTGGTTGAGAAACTCACAACCATAAGGAGGGCTCCTCAAGAACAGATGACAAACTTTAACAATAGGTTCCTCAAGACATGGAATAGGATTCCTATCTCAGTAAGGCCTTCAACTGACCATGCCTTCCTATACTTCTTGAAAATTCTGAATAGAAACATCTTTGTCATGATTCAATCCATAGGAGGTACCTCACTACCTTAGGCTTTTGACATATCAGTCAGAGCTGAAAATTGTTTAATTCAAGTGGGTATGATAGCCCCAAGGCCACCCATGCCTATTTTTCCTAACATCCAACCAAACATGCCTTTGATAATCTCTCCACATACTCCTATACCCGTTATAGAAGCACCTCAAGCTAGTACTATCTATGAGGAATCCAAAATAGGACCCTCTCAAGAGCTACTTGAATTGAGAAACAATCAACAAGAAATGAAGAAGCTTTTACAGAAAATGAGCAATGAGTTGAATAGTATTAAAAAGTAGAACCAAGGGAATAGACCACCCTTTCAACCACAAAATCAAGGTCCCAACCAAAAATATCAAAATCAGGGACAATCTTATCAGTAGAATAGGCCACCATATCAAGGGAACTACCAAGCTCAAACACAAAACTTCAATCAAAGGCCATTCCAACCTTATAATCCCACACCTCTTAACTCTACAAATCCAACTAGAGAAATAGTTCTGAGTCAGAACAATCTGGTCTCAGACAATGGATGGTGCTTTCCTTGTAGTCAACCCCACGATCATGCTCGAATGGGTGGATGAACCAAGCACTAATGGTACCGAATTCTTCACACACCAAATCAATGGCCTTTTCTAGTGGATCAGTTCCTCGGAAAGATGCACAACCTGATGATACTGCTCTCTTTAATTGGGAGCAACAAGATTTTAATGGAGTGAATGGGGAGTCCCCAATTGTAGCCAACATTCGGTCTAAGAGAAGAGCCCAAGACATGGAGCGAACAAAGGATGGAGCTAAAGATACTACATGAAAAGAGACGTCACACCCATCTACTCCTACCATACTAAAGAAGACTCCCACCATTCCAATCAAAGAGAGTCAATCTCCCAAGGAGGTTGAGCCCATGATAGAAAAAGCACACCAAAGAGTACACAAAATAATGCCCTTCAACATTGTAGACAATATGAAGAAGATGAATGTCACCATGTCTATGTGGGACTCTTTGGCTATTCCATGGTAGCCCGAAATCTTAAAGGAGGCTATGGGTGAAGTGATAATTCCTCAACTGTCCAAAAATGATGTTGCTAAGCCAGTGTTGGTCAACACTGATCAAGAAAATAAGTTGAGCAGCAGCTCCAAAGCAAATACCATTCATGGTAGGAACCTAAAACCACCTCCCTTTTATATATCATTAATAATTGGAAAATCTTTAGTACATAATTGTATGGTTAATAGTGGGGCTACTAGTTCTATCATGCCCAAGAAAGTAGCTGACCAATTGGGACTTAAATATGAACCTTTCCAAAGAAGGTGACACAGCTTGATGGTTCCTCAGTAATCACCATAGGTGTGGCTAAGGATACAAGCTTGATCCTACATACAAGCCCCAATTTATCTAGCCTACTTGAGATCTACATCATAGATCTCCCTGCTCTATTTTCCATATGTCTGTCAAGGGAATTCATAGCCAAGATAGGAGGCTATCTTTTTTTCTGACTGGTCTCACATGCTTTTCCATACTAGGCATGGAACCAAGGTTACCATCAATTATGAATCATTGGGAGCACACCATATAGAGCCTTATGTGTCCAATGTACTAAATGCAAGTTGCCTTGCACTTGACAGTAATGACTTCCTAATCGTCACATAAACAAGCACTAAGATAGAAAATATCCCAGATATATATCTAGATGAATTGGAGTCTGAAAGAGGTTTAGAGGCCCAAGCTAATGTCATTTGGGATGCTGGTTTGGGAAACTATTTGATACAAGAGAATGAATTCATAGAGCCAAATATTTTCAAGACAAACACTGAATCAGAAGATCAAAGCACTCAAGCTTGGGAGCTATTCTTTGATGGTGCTAGAATTAGACATGGCTCTGGTGGTGGTGCTATTCTAGTCTCTCCAAAGGGGGAGAAGTATTATAGAGATTCTAGATTCATCTTTTCTTGCACTAGCAACATTGCTGAATATGAGATTCTAGTGAATGGATTGGAGTGGGCTAGAAAGAGAGGGATCAAAGCCTTAAAGGTGCATGGTGATAGTGATTTGGTAGTCATCCAAGTAAGAGGGATAAGTGAAACAAAAAATGATACAACGAGAGCATACAAGAATTGAGTTTGGGATGCAATTAAAGATTTCAATGCTTTCAACATTATTGCTATCCCTAGAAAATAAAATCAAAATGCAGATATATTAGTAGATGTTGGATCCCAATATGACATTCCTAATAACATTTAAATGGAAAGGGATTAGAATCATATCAAGTAATTTTTAGGCCTTCCATCCCTGATAATAATGTTAATTGGCAAGTTTTTGACAATGATGAGCAAATTCTGCATTTTTTTTTAAAGAGGATATTTTTTCAGAGCATAATCAAGATAGATTGATGAAAAACTTTGGTGATCAAGTGGTACAACATAAATCAAATAGGATACCTAAAGGTATTTTCATGCTAGAATATATCTTTAACAGAGATGACCAAACAAAGAAGAACAAAACTAGCTTGGTAGTTCAACAAGAACACTACACTGACTTAGAGATGGAGCCAGGTAAAAGTTTGAAGTTTGGAAAGGTTAATATTGATTCAGAAAAGCAGGTTTATGCCCAATTATTTAAAGAATTTAGTGACATCTTTTCTTGGAAATATGAAGACCTTAAAGGCTTTGATCCAACACTTTCTCAGCATACAATTGTATTAGAGCCAAATTCCAAGCCAGTTAGACAAAAGAAAAGGCCTGTCAACCCCAAACTTGAGCCACTCATGCACAAGGAAGTCCTCAAATTGATAGAGAGTGGCATCATTTACCCCATAAATCATACTAGTTGGGTTTCAACCCTTGTTCCCGTCAGGAAAAAGAATGGGGAGTTGGGACTATGTGTTGACTTTAGGGACCTTAATAAGGCATCCCTAAAAGACCGTCATCCATTGCCATCTATGGAGAAAATTCTACAATGTGTCTCTGGATCAAAATGCTTCTCATTGTTGGATGGTTATTTAGGCTATAATCATATCCTGGTTCATGAAGAAGATCAATATAAGACTGCATTTACAACCAAGTGGGGAACCATGGCTTATCAAAAGATGCCTTTTGGTTTGTCAAATGCAGGTGCTACTTTTCAAAAGGCAATGGATATGGCCTTTAAAAGCCTCATGTACAAGTTTGTGCTGGTCTATCTAGATGATATAACTGTCTATTCTAAAAATACAACAGACCACATCAAACATCTGAGGAAAATATTTGAAAGGTGTAGGGAGTTTGAGATTTCTCTTAATCCCCAAAAATGTGTGTTTGTAGTCCATGAAGGAAAAATGTTGGGATATATTGTATCCAAACAAGGAATTATAGTCGACCCTGAGAGGATTGCATCTATTCTAGAATTACCCCTACCACCTTATAAGAAAATTCTTCAATCCTTCATTGGAAGGATTAACTTTGTCAGGCATTTTTTGCCTTATTGCAGACCTTTTGAATCATTTAACAACAATGTTGAATAAGAATGTAGTCTTCTACTGGGACAAAGAAGGAAAGGGTAGATTTCAAGCCATTAAAGAGGCTCCTACCTTGTTGAATCCCGATTTCAGAAAAGATTTCATTCAGTATGCTTATGGAGGCTCTGATGCCATATCTGCAATGTTAACTCAACAAAACTCTAAAGGATTGGAGCAGCCTATTGCTTTCTTTAGCAAAGGTTTGGAAGAATATGAACAAAGATATTCTTTTGTAGAGAAACATGTACTCGCTGTGGTGAAGAGCCTAAATTTTTTTAGATATCTATTGACTCACAACAAGGTACAACTGAGAGTCACTCATCCAAGTATCAAGGAGTTCCTGCTTTCTAAGGACCTAAATTAAAAAAAGGGCTAGTTGGATCACTAGAGTCATGGAATATGACATTGTTATCCAAGTCACCAAGTTAGTCAGAGGAAGAGGACTTTGAGAACATTTGATAGAAGATGAGATCCCAAGAAATCCAGAGCAAATGAATGCATCCTTAGTTGTGCATTCAATAGAAGAACATACCAAGGCATCAGGTTGGTTGCCTAACATGGTTCATTTTTTGAAGATAGGAGAATGTCCTGCAAATTTGGATTCGGCAAAGAGAAGGTATTATAGATTGCAATCTATCCTCTTTGTGCTGATTGATGAGATCCTCTTTAGAAAGGATCATAATGGTGTTCTCCTGAGATGCATGGATTTAGAATGAGTAGAAAGTATCCTGATTGAATTTCACGATGGACCTTTTGGAGGTCATTTCTCTCTTAGGACCACTTCTTTTAAGATCATGAGGGCTGGATACTGTTGGCCATCTACCTTCAAGGATAGTCTTGGTCACATAAGGAAATGCATAAAGTGTGCCATGTTTGCAGGAAAAGAAAGACTTACAACTTTTCCCCTCCAACCAATTAGAACAGATCGACCTTTTATGAAGTGGGGCATTGAATTCATAGGCCTAATTAATCCTCCATCTAGTGCAGGCCATAAATGGATAATTACTGCAACTGATTACTTCACCAGATGGACTGAGGCTATTGTATTAAAAGAAGCAAATGAGAATTTTGTCCTAGGATTTTATGAAGACATAATTCACAGATTTGGTACCCCAGACTCTATTATATCAGATAATGCACTTTCTTTCATAGGCTTGAGAGTCACTGAATAGGAAATCAAACATGGTGTTTATCTGAACACTAGTTCTAATTATTACCCTCAGGGTAATGGTTTAGCAGAGTCTACAAATAAGAACCTGAAGACTACAAGAAAATAAGAGAGATTGGCACTCTAGATTGAAGTCTTCCTTATGGTTAGACAGAATCACTCCCAGAAGGATCATTGGGAACTCTCCATACATGTTAGTGTATGGAAAAGAAGCTAAGTTTTCCATTTCAATAGAGTTGCCAGCTTTGGACCTTGCAACCCAACTTGTCCTCTTCGAAGAGAGAGACCCTCTACAGGTAAGATATGCTCAACTCATGGAGTTAGAAAAAATTAGAGGTAAGTCCATGCAGGCTATGAAATTTCAACAAATGCAAACTAAGAGGAGCTTTGACATAAGAGCCAGATCTCGGAATTTCAATGTTGGGGATATAGTCCTCAAATGGGATGAATTCAGATCCAGGCCTGGCAGAAATACAAAGTTTGATTCCTTTTGGGGAGGTCCGTTTGTAATCAATGAGTGCAAGGAACATAATGCTTTTTAGCTATCAACTCTTGAAGGAGAGGCCTTGCCAATATCTGTCAATGGTTTTTACCTAAAACCTTGTTTTGAGGTTTGTCCAACTTTGTAATTAGTTTCTTTCTTTTTCCTGCTTTCTAGGTTAGTTTCATGCTTTCCTCAAAGTGATCTACACAAGTAGTTGTTTCTATTTGTATATAGTCCTTTTCCTTGTTTTGGTTCATTGTCCCTCCTCTTGGTTTCAATCCTCTTTCCTTCCAGCATTTTTTGTGCTCAATGCAGAATCCTATGCCCAATGGATCATCTAAAGGCCACTATTTTTATATGTCTAGCAGGCTGACATCCAATAGAAATTGCCAAAAATGTTACCCAAATTTCCTATCCTATGTATTTTGGCTACAAGTGTAGGAAATGAGGCTCCCACAAGGGTAGAGCCCATCTTGTATGATTCTGCATTTTTAGAGGGTCTTGATCTTGTTCTCTACTTTTTGAGAGGTCTCTGGTTTAACCTTATTCATGGAAAAAGACCCAAGTGCAAGAACCCTAAGTATTTCATGATAAAACCCTAGTTCTTGATGGCATGTTCTAATTCTTCATTACTTTTCTGAGTGACTTAAGTGATTAATAAGTCATGTGCACATTAATCTTCTTTGTTTATCTCTTAGTCATGCAAAGGGAACATAATATTCCATATTACTTAGTAACTTCATGTGTTTCCTTGGTCGTGTGATCTCAAAAGTGAAGAGAATATCCTCTTAAGTAATCGAGATTTCACGAGGGCCATGGATCAAATTTCAATCTTGTGACTATTGTGTAATCTCACATATAAAAAGGAATATGCTTAAGTGTTTGGGAGATTTAACGTAGACCGTGGATCGGGTTAAGTTCAAAGTCTGATCATGTGGATGGTGTGTAATCTTAGGATAAAATCTATGGTTTAAGTTTTATTCAACGACTCCAAGGTTTAGTTTATCTCTTAATCTCTGGATAAACTCAGGGTTAAGTCCTTTCTTCTGAGATTTCACGCTGGTCGTCGATTGCATTCAGATCTCTAGGTTTGCGTTGAGCTTCCAAATAAAGTCAAAAGGTCAAAAAAGTTTAGGAGATTTCATGCAAGCCGTCGATGCATAGATGATCTCATGGTTATCGCTGAGTCTCATGACAACACCATGGTTAAACTAGATGATCAGAGATTTCCAGATATGTTTAGTCGCTAAATCTCTGAATGAACCCAGGTTAAAAAGGTTAAGTAAAGTAAAACTTAGAGTTTGTAAAGATCAAATCTACACCATTAATTATGCTTTGATCTCGTGATGGTCGCTTAGTCTCATAAAGAAATAGAATATTCTTCTATGGTTTGGAGATTAAATGCAGATTGTAGATCTTGGGCCAGATCTTGCGGCTCTTGTGCAATCTTATTATGAACTCAGAGTTAATCAAAAGGTTCAGCGACTCAGCGACACAAAGGATTCGCTAATCCAGAGTTAAAGATGAGTCAAGGTAAATGCAATCAAAATCAAAGATGAAGGATTGAGGGTCATGTTTTAAATAGGAGATAAGGTATTTTTTGTTCTGTTGATGCGAGTACCCATGCCACCTGTGACCGTTATATTCAAATATTTAAAAATTGAAAATCTGATTCTCAGAGCTCCGTGGTGGTGGTGTGGTTTTTCAAGATACAGACAGAGGGATGGGTCGAGCTGACTTCTCTGATCATATTTATGACGATGGGATGTGCATTCATGATTGGATCTGATCTTTTGAGATATTTCCAAAAGTATTGATGATCAAAATTGACAGTCTTAGGGTTTGGCATTGTTTATGTAATATCTAATAAACCCTAATTATGATTGGTGGATTGACTCTTGAGCCTATGTGCTAGGGGAGATGTATTTAAGTAGTTTTAGAAGCTTTTAGAGCTTAGGAGTTTTTCAGCAGATGCAAGATTTTCTGTGGCATTTTCTCTGCTCTCAAGTTTTCTTTGTTGTAACTTCTCATTAAATTCTAGATTATGTATGAGCTTTCTGTGGCATTTTCTCTTCCCTTAAGCTTTTCCTTATCTGTACTTCTCTTACTGAATATAATACAGTGGCTTGTATTAGATAAGTCTTTGAGTTCCTGAGCCTTTCTTTCTTTCAGCATCTTTGTGCACTATTGTGTGTGATTTGAATTAGATAATCTTGTGGATTTTGTTCATCCCTGGTTATTTTGTCTCATTCTTGTGCCTATTTGTTGGAGTGAATGTCTTCTTGCAGGTCACAGTCTGTGTTTATTTCCTTGGGAAATTTATTGTTTTTGAAATCTTTCCTTTCCTTGAATAGCCTCTTCCCAATTTGGACCTATCTGTTAAATACTTATGCAAGCCTATTCAGAAAGATTATGTTCTATTAGATCTAAGAATCTTCATGCTAGTTTGGTCACTGTGTTATGATTCATGTTACCTTTGGTGTATCACCTAGTAGGATAATTTTCTTTTCAATCATTTCCTTTCAAGTATTCCTTCTATCCCTTTTCCTTCCAAGTTTACTTTCATGTTCAAGAGAAGATTAGGAAATTATCCAAGAGGAACCAACCTAGAACCTGGAGGCTTCACTTCACTTAGCAGAGGTCCCACAACCTATAAGTGATTCCCATATTATACTATATTTCTAGGCTCAAGCGCTTGGTAGGGTATAAAATTTAGTGTATAACACTTACATTAATTGGAAGATACCTACACTTATAGTCTTCAATAATTGCAGATCTTGGTCCCATCCTTGCTTAAGGCTATCCAAAACTATGATGTGGCCATTTAAAAAAAATACTGCAGCTTCTACCACTTGTAAGTTCAGTGGGTCTGATGTTGTAAAAGAAACTTGGACTTCTTTCACTGCACTAGAATTTTTTTGAAGTTTGGGAGCTATCAGACTTCGTAATTCATCGACCCTTGATTTTACCTCCTTCTCCTTCTCCAATTTTTGGATTTTTTCATGTAAAGAGATTACTTGACTCAGATTATGATGTTGAAGCATCTAGAGAATCAAATGTTTGAGCTATCTGCTCCATTTTGTGTTCATTCTCTTGAATATGCTTCTCTATACCTGTTACAAACATTTTTGTTCACAAACATGACCTATAAACATTTCCACCTTCATAGAGTTTATTTTTCATCTCCTTAATGTGGGTATCTAAAAGTGTTCTATTATGTACACGTAGCAACTTTAGTTGTTCAAATCTCTTGGCATTGACCTCCTTCTTTTCTTTTACCTCTGCAACATGTTCAAGTGACTTGAATTGAGAAACTACTATGGTAAGAAGGATTTTGATTTGATCAGATGGTGTTAATATGTCATCTTTGACATAAGTAGGCATTAGCCTCGGTAACACCTCAAATTCTTTATCCAATAGTTGTCTATCCTCAACATGATGCTTGCGAATCTCTTCCCTATCTTGAGATTGTACTTCTTGAGATAACTCCCATTTCGAAAGAGGGGGAAGAGTTATTAGATCTATTGGCCCTTTTACCATTTCAAAATTCATCACACTGGTATCTTTTGACATAAACTTTTGTACTTCCTCAGGAGTGTCTCTTTCTTTTCCTTTGCTCCTCTTCTGATAGGGGTAACATCTAATTTAGAGGTTGAACCTCTACTACTTCTGTTCTTACCATACCGACCTCTATTTCCTTTCCAATCTCTATTTCTATTGCTATACCTTTACCCTTTGTATCCATAGTGACCTGTTCATGTGTTGCATCTTTATTAGTGACTTGGTTTGTCACTTTTATTTGTACTGTCACCATCTCTGGCTCTTTCTCCGTACCTATATCTAATAGTTGTTCTATAATAACCTAAAATTGGTCTAGTAAACCTATAGCCCCTAATTTGATTATTTGGCCTTAAGAAGCCCTAAATCAAAATCATTTATCACTAGACCTTAATTAAGAGAGAATTTAATCAAACTTGCTTGCATAATCAAACATGACTTGTTGAATCAAATTCTTAATTTCAAAACCTAAATCACTTAATTTCTTAAACTATTAAGTTTAATTAAAATTCCCAACCCCTTTAAATTAAATGAACCCACTCACACATCCTCACACATGTGTGAGCACTCAAAATTCAAATAAAAGAAATTAAATGGAGAAATTGCCAAATTTTTCTCATTCTCCCCCAAACAAGCACAAGGTTGATCAATCAAAATCATTCGACTGGGATCAAACACACATGGATGGAGAGAAATTGCATCTCTACCACTCTTCTTGGTTTAATCTTGACCGTTCATTCCATCAAATTTCCTATCAAATTTTGTGCATTGTTCTTACCTCCACCTCCATGGTAGCTTCATTTTCTTGCACTTAGACTCTAGCTTGCATTTCTAGTTAATGGTAGCTTCATTCCTAGTTTCATTTAATAGTTGGTAATGCCTTTCTTAGCTGCATTTCATGGTTAATATTCATTTAGTTTTCTTATGTATTGCATTTTGTTTTCAAGGTCTTTGAGAGAAAAGTATACAAGCTCATGCATCTTGCTCATTTCATGAAATCTTCTATTTGGGAGTTTTCTAGTCACTGATTCTCCATGCCAATCTAATGAGTATTTTCATAGAATCAAACTCGCTTCAACTAGGAAGAAATAAGCCACTCTTGAGGTTAGTTTTTGCAATTATTTTGATTTGATACTAACCCCCTTGAATAATGGTTTCTTGAAGTGTTTGGTGTTGCAGATTGAATATCACATTTTACCACACACACATTTGGCACCCACCATGGGGTTGAACTGGTTTTTTACCCCAATTTTCATTTAATTTCATGTTTTTGAATAAAATTCTCTTTCTGTCGCCTCATATTTCATACCTTCTCGTACAAAAAAATCACTGGTTAATAATTTGTCATTTCAGGATATTTGTATTGTCATACAAGTTTGTATCTGACTTTAATTGTCATACTGGGCTATTAGTTTTGTCGTACGAGAGATCATCGCCCCTCATTTTTTCATACAGTCTTATATCATTTTTCGTACAAGTTTTGCTTCCATTTTGTGCTCTATACTTTCTCGTTTCAAAAATAGAGAGTGCTTTTAGAGAGGTATTTGACGTGGTCTTGATTTTCTAACCTCTAACATGTTTTTGGTGATCTTTTTGCTCTCTGGTTTGACATCCTAACTGGTTTTTGTAGAATGTTTAGTGGAAGAATCGCTTGCCCAAGTTATACTAACACACATTTTATGAAACTACTAACACTTTTGTGCTTGTAGGATGCTTGAAATAAGGAAAATTTGTTGGAACTACTAATCATTTGTGTTTTTAGGTTGCCTCTTGACTCCATCAACCAAACATAAAGCATATCTTCTTAAATGGTTTCTTAGGCACCTATTTTAATTAGGGTATTGTTTGTATGAGTTAAATTGGACATTAGGAGATTATGCTCTTCCTCCCTTAGGAAGAATAAAAAATGCAAACATGTTTGATTTATCTTAGACAAGCAATCACTTTGGGAGAACTTGGAGTGTTTGGCATGTTTGGGAGACACAAAAAGAAGTAAGAAATTATGCTTTTCTCCTCTTTGAGGGAGAACAAAAAATAATGACCTTCTCTTTGCTATCGACTTTAATTTATGAATACCTTTTAGATGGGATTTCCAGTTGAGGAAACAATATCCCAGGAATGATCCATATGAGAACGAGGAGTAAGCCACACCACTCCAACTCACGTTAAAAAAATTACTCTTTGGGGCCAAAGCCTCGGGAGTCAGATGTCATTTGGGCTTATACTCGGCCAACGTCTAACATAGAGTAGGTCCTCTCAGTCTGAATCGTGTTTACGTGACTACTTGTGCTAAGACACTTTTCAAGACTATACATCTCAATCATGCTTGTTTGGACGCAAATGATATAACCAAATTGTGATCCTGACTAGAATCCATAGAGTAGAAGCCACCCAATTCACCTCTGAAAGTGGATTATCCAATGGCAAGGGAGATAGTAACTCCCCCAAGATACTAGTCATATCATGCCCCCATAATTATTTGGAGTCGGATAATATGTCGTCATGACTGGATCTATTGCGTGCTTGGTGATGACCATATTTTGATTAGCTATTGGGTGTGTACTTGAGGCTATGAGTGTGGATTTTCTTACTAAGGAAAATTGACTCTAGGGATAGGAAGTGCTTGATTTTCACTCCTTTGTGTTTGAATCACTTTAAGCTGACACTAAAATGACATAAGAATTTTCAAACATTGATATTTTCACCTCAAAATTGCACAAATTGTGTCCAAATTTCAATCGAAACAAGTGACAAAGTGTCCCTGCTATACAGTGTCATTTTCACTTACCAGAATTGTCATATGAAAAAAATGAAACAAAAAAAACTCATCTAGGAACCTGGGAATTGTCGTATGGGAACTTGGGAATTATCGTATGAGCTTACATAAAAAACCATTCAGTTACCTTGATCTTCAGTATTCATACTTCCTGTCTATGTGGCTTAAGTTAATCATAGTACTTTATCACAATAGTTGTCAATTCTTGATCAGTTGGCTTGACTCATCATGGTCTCTTTTCCTAGTTTCCTGTATGATCTTACTTACCATACACTATCTCCTCAATAGTCAATCCCAATCATCTAGGTCACAAGTGTCGTCCAACAGACATTCGGGTCTCAAAAAATGATACCTTGTACCAAGCTCAACAATTTCTTATCAACATATCTGTTACCAAGCTATCAGACAAGTGATCATTTGGAAATCGTTGACATTGACCTATTAGTCTAGTCATTCTAAAGTCTTAACTACAATTGTCTTTCATGGTACAAACTAGAAGCCAACAACAATAAGCTGATCTTGATTCAAACGAAAAATCTATTGACGATTCTACTCTAGAACACTCATTCTATCAAAAACCAATATCCACTCAAAGGATTCCAAACCAAATACCCCAAAAATCTATCAATCAATACCCTTGTTTCATACGTCAAGCTCCCAACATCAATCGAATCATACTACACATCAAAACACATCGACAATTTTAGCCTATGACTGGGGATCTAGCCAAGAACAATAGAGTCACCACACTAGTGTTTCCTCCTTGGTTGAGGAACCTACTAAAGAAGAAATCCAAAGATGTCAACAAGAAAAAAACTTTCAAAAGATGATGCAAATCCTTATGTAGATGGACAAGGATAGATACTTTATACACCTAGCATCTACATGCGTTAAACTTCCTCATGAATTTGATATTGAAGGACTTATACAACAAGAGGAAGAGCCTCATATCGCCATTCTCAATCAATAATTCTAAGATATGAGATGTGAACTTAGAGAGTTGAAAAAAGTGAAAGAAAAAACTTCTAATAAGTACTCGCTGGAATCTATATGTCCCTTTAAGTTTGCTAAAAACTTACACATGCCTCCGTTTCCCCTAAGATTGAAATTATGAAATATGAAAAATACAATGGGGAAGGTGACCCTCAAGATCATGTGAGGGAATTCTTCACTCTCAACATGGAATTTATGCATTAAATGACATATCTAATGCAGATATTCCCATAGAGCCTCAGTGGCCAAGCCTTGGAATGGTTCACAAAACTCTCACCCAATATTTAAACATTTGATGAGCTTTCTCAAAAGTTCATCCAACATATTACATACGCTCACCATGCTAAATCTATGCAATACCAAACAACATAATGGTGAACCTTTCGTGAAATTCCTCCAAAGATGGAGAAACATATTCATGAGATATCCTCAGGAAATCCTAAAAATTGAGAAAATTGAGATCTTCATTAACAATTTGGTACCTGAAATGAATTCACACAATTTAGATGCAAAAGCAACTGCCTTTAGTGAGTTGGTGGAAAGTGCTATCTGCATCAAGGAAGTTCTTGTGAGAAAAGGTGAAGTCACCTTATATAGAGACACTAAACCCTCCAACAATCTTAACAATAACAATTGTAAAGACAAAATCAAGTATTGGAATAAAAACAAAAATGTGGTCAATGAAGGAGTGGTTGAATCATCTAAATTCAAACCCAAAGAGCCAGTGTTTGATCTATCTAGCAGTATTCAAGCTGCTAAAAAAAATATGAATGTTCTAACACCACTCAAGAATAATCCAGACACGTAGAAGGACAAAGCATCCTGAATACCAAAACCTAAGAAACATTTCATTCCTCTTGAAGAACCTCTCAAAACTGCATTAAAAACTCTGGTGGCTCACAAGATCATCATGTTACCAGATTCAAAGCCTTGGGAACTGATGGTTAAACCTAAATAGTGGAACGACAATCACTTCTACGAATATCATAAAAATAAAGGGCACTTAACCAAGGAATGCATGAAGCTGAAGGATGTCATCCAAGACCTTATTGATAACAAGACCATCACAGTTGATGGGCATCAGTCAAACCACGATCACAAAGCCTTTAAGCAACCCTTACCCTCATATGAACAAGGATAATCCTTGAAGAACCAAGGGGATAAAGTAAATTACACCTATCCCAATGATGAAAATGTATTCACATGCTTGAACAATCTAATCAATTAGTTAATGTGATTATCATTAAAGACAAAAAGGACCCCGAATCCACCAATGCGCTAATGAGGAATCAAGCTAAGGTTACTCTTAAGGGAGTGGCTTCATCATCAAAACAAACTACAACATCAAAACCCTCAACATAAAAACAAATAGTCACAATAATCCCAGCTGTAAACTACACTTTGGTTCATCAGTTGTAGAGAACTCCAACCCAAATTCCCATCTTGGAGTTACTTAAGATCTCACCATCAGATAAGGAGATCCTTGAAATGACTCTTTTAGAAACAATTGTACTAAAGGACCTTGGTGTTGATCAGTTCCAAACTATGGTAGGCCATCTAACTTCTCCTCACTACCTATCTTTTTTCAGAAGAAGATGATAAATCTCTGAATCATCCACATAACCAACCCGTACACATAGAGGTCTTGATCCATAAACATAGATTCAAACGCGTCTTGATAGATGAAGGTGCCAGTTTGAATATTTATACTCTTAAGCTCATGATAGCATTAGGTTTTTTAGAACACACTATAGATTCCATAAGAAAGATCACCATAACGACACATGATGAAAAGGAAAGGTCATCAAAAGGATTGGTTGTGTTACCTATCAGGGTTTGACCCATTGAGAGAGATGTAATTTTATAAGTGCTGGATTTACCACTAGCATATAACATTTTATTAGGGAGGCCATGGATTCATGACATGCAGGCAGTGCCCTCAAAATATCATCAATATGTAAAATTTCCACACAACGGAGTGGAGGTTTGTATTCTGGAAGATAAAACATACTCCTGTAGCACTTTGAATCAAGCAGACAACATGATTCCGCATAGTAAGGAAGCATCAACTGAGAAAGGATCTCAAAATTATTGGGTGACACTCATGAAAAGTTTTGAGGAGAAATTGAAAATTACCAACATAGGTATGAGAGAGTATCAAATGCAGTCTTCGCCCTCAGTGGCTAATCTACCCTCATCCCCTAGATCATATGGCATGCCCTCATCATCATTCAAGACTACTAGCACTCAGAAATTGGAAATATATGAAGGGACTGGTATGGTACAATCTCATGTGAAAGATATTCTTGCTAGGCTTTATAAAGGAGAAGAGCATGATCAAGAAGCTAAACATGTTGAAATATCCCCACACAAATATGGTAAAGGATATCAACTCATGCAATGAATGGGGTATAAAGGAAAAGGACCCCTAGGTAAAGATAAAGGGTTAACAGAGCCCATAGAGACGGAATTCAAGAATCCAATAGAAAAAACATGGATAGGACATCATGAACAAAGGTTCTCTCCCTCCTCTAGCAATAGCCCTATAAACAACCAATCAATAGATTATGATGATGAGACTGCAGAAGCAGAGGTTACATGGTTACCATTTGAAAGGTTATTACATATACAAACATACAATCCTCACTACCAAGGGGAATTGTATATCACATCTCAATTCGGAACCCCCTTTGAACCAAATAGATCACTGTTGCAACCATTACCTAGCACAAATCAAGTGACCGAGGAAGAGGTAGTAAACTCATGAGATGAGTCATAATTAAAATCCAAGGGTCAACATGATGAGAGACACCCGAAATGGAGGCAACTGGTCACTATTTCTCACATACTATATCTACCACACTTCCTAGATACGAGGGTAGATTCCATTGAGGTATCTCCATCCCACCTCATGTTAGTATAAGAAGGTGTAGAACAAGTCACAGTGCAAGAAGATGAAGATGCCCTAGAATATGAAAACAAATCTAGTGGAGACGAAGGAGTTTTCATGACCATATCCTAGTACCTAGGAATGTCTGATGACAGCCAAACTGATTCTCATGAATATGAATTTGTTCAAGGCACAAAGAATGATCTAGAAGGAAGAAATCCAAATTGGGGGAAACTAGTTTCTCCTACTCATGTCTTAGACATACCTCATTCCATGGGGACAAGTTCCAATGAATATGAATGGGATTCTCTCTTAGATACTACAGTAGATATTGAAGTGGATGTTATCCATAAGTACACACCTCAATTTGAACAAGGAGAGAGTTCAAATGCTGCCTAGACAACTATCCTTCCTCAAAACATCAATTGGAACTTTGGAGATGATTGCATAGATAATCAAACTAGAGCTAGGTCCACGTCAAGAATTTAGATTGTTCCCTTGAGGAATGTTCTAGAGTGACTATATACTCAGGAGGAGAATCAAAGAACTCATGTTAGATCAAATGAGTTAAATTTAAAAAATACTAACAAAAAATTTAATAGTGGACTTAGGAAGCTTCGCGGTCTAGGGAGTCCTTCAGAGAGTATCATGATAGATCTTCTCTTACCCATCAAAATCCTTGATCATGATAGTGCAGTTCTATACTTAGAGCCTACCAAATCATTATCCTTAGTTCATCCTAAACTTATTGAGTGGAACGCAAATGAGCCTTTGAACCTAATCTCTTTGCCAAATGACTACAATTTGGCCTGTTACCTAAATGCTATTGAGCCCCCACTCCTTCCACCGGTACAATGAGCATAAATATGACAGAGGGAGATATCTAGTTTCTTAGTCTAAAAAAGAGAAATAAAAAGAAAAAAAGGTCTGGCGGTGAAAACCACTTTATGCTAGTGTCAAAACCAAAAATAGTAAAAACAAAAGGTTTATCCAATGGTGAAAACCTCTCAGAGGCACCGGAGGTTGGAAAACTTGATATCTTACCCGATCAATTTTAGGAATGATCTTCAGTGCTGATAGAACCTACACAATTAGTCAACCTAGGAACAATAGAGGTACCTCAATTGATAGATTTGGCACAATCCTTGTCTGAAGAGGAGAAACAAAGGTTTTCCTAGTTTCTCATGAACAAGAAGATCAATTTTTCTCAGACTTACTCTGACATGCTAGGAATCAATACAAACTTGATAATGCACCACTTTTCAATTTCTCCCTGTATCAAGCCATTCAAACAAAAGATCAGAAAGCTACACCCTCATGTAGCACTATTGGTTAAAGCTAAGCTAGAGAAGTTATTAAAAGTAGAATTTATTTGAGCTATTGCATATTCCGAATGGATCTCTAACATCATGCATGTTTCCAAAATTGATAAATCAATAAGAGTTTGTACATATTTTTGGGATTTGAAAAAAGCTTGTCTGAAGGATGATTTTCCACTTCCCAACATTGGCATGGTCATGGATCTTACAGCGAAATAAAAAATGTATTCCCTTATGGATGGATTTTCAAGATACAACCAGATAAAATAGCACCCGAAGATTAGGACAAGACAACTTTCACGTGTTGTTGGGGCAAGTTCTGTTGAAATGTTATGCCTTTTGGCCTAAAAAATGTAGGACATACTAGAAGGCTATGACAACCATATTCCATGACATGATGCAAAATAATATGGAGGACTATGTTGATGATACTCTGGAAAAATCAACAAAAGGAGCTACACACTTGGATGACCTAGATAAGATTTTTAACAAAATTGAGCAATTCAAATTAAGGTTAAATCCAAAGAAGTGCACTTTTTGTGTGACATCAGGAAAAATCCTCATATATATCATCTCAAAAAAAGGAATTGAGGTTGATCTAGAGAAAGTAGCAACAATGATAGAAATGCAACCACCAAGGAATATCAACCAAATCAGAACACTACAAGGCAAGCTACAGTCAATTAGGAGGTTTATCTCATAGCTAGTAGATAAGGCACAACCTTTCACAAAAAAAATACACTAAGGCATAGAATTTAAGTGGGATGAAGGATGTGAGAAACATTTTCAACAGAGCAAAGGTTACTTAACAAATCCTCATGTATTAATGGCACCAACACCGGGAAAGCATCTTCTGCTCTATATTTTAGCTACAAAAATGTCACTTGGAGCTCTGGTGGTACAACATGATGAAACATGAAAGGAACAATAAATCTAATATATAAGTAGGACAATGGTTTCCTATGAGCATAATTACACCATCATTGAAAAATATTTCTTAGCGGTGGTATTTTCTTCTGAAAATCTTTGACACTATATGCTTGCACATTCTGTCAAATTAATTGAAAAAGTTGATCCTTTAAAGTACTTATTAAACAAGTCAACTTTGACTGGCAGAATTGTAAACTGGGTGATGATCCTCAGTGAATTTGACATTGAATACATAGACAAAAAGACCATCATAGGATAGGTCATTGTCGATCATCTGGCAGATGCTCCTCTGTAATGCCCAAAATAATCTAAGCAAAAACACAACTAACAAATTTTTGTTTTGTTTTTATATATCTTAATTTAAATATTTTAATTAATACAACTTTCGAAAGAGAAAGCATAACTTTAATTGCGTGATCACATTTGTATTTATAACAATCTTAGTAATGCTAGGTAAAAATTAAAACTTAATTTATTTAATATAAAAATGACATTAATCACAACAGTTAATAATTTCATTTGAAAACTAGGTCACCTAGAAATTTAATAAAATTTCTCTAATAACAATAATCTTAGGTTTATCCATATCAGTAAAATTGGGATGGATTACCTCATTAAGTTTATGAATCATTATAACTTAATATTAATAGCTTTATTAAAATAAATCCAGAAAATTAATCCCTGACTAAAATGTAGATTCGGTGAGGAATTAAGGTTGCTAGAAATTTAAATCTTAATTTAACAAAATATAATTTATTTAATCATTAATATACATAATCTTTTAAGAAGATAAAATCCTTAATGCATATCCCTATTCATAATTTCTTTATGTTATTAAACCCACAAAATAATAGTTTACTAATATAAATAACTATGGGTTTAATTTTATTGTCGATATCAAATACTTCTAATGAAGAGACTATTAAATCAATTTTATTATGAACTTATCGTACTAACATCTTTAAATTAATTCTTGCGTCACATTTTATTAAATATCTCCAAGAGGTAAATCACTGACTAGATAATTCAATTTAGAAATGCATAGTCATAATATGACAAAATTTTATCCTACGCCTAAAAGTGAATCGAATTCTAATGCTAGAGCCATCTTATAATTAATATTAATTATTAAATGGATTATGCGCATTAATGGAAGATGAAAAAGTTTAATAAGGGTCTAACAATACAATTTCTCTTTTTTTTTTGTTTTGCAAGATACGACCAATCCTATTTAAAATAGATGAATCCATAAATGATTATAAACATTTTTGTAAAGAAAAACAAAAAGATAAGTGAAAAAGGCCTCTCCAAACCCTAATTTGAAATTAGGGTTTGGGGCTTTATTATAACTTTCGGAAACCCTAGTACTATCATTTTTTCCTCTATTTTCCTTGCAGGTGTTGGAGAAGCAAAGGAGATAAGTTTCATTCTGAGAAGTCATGGATTCTACAAGAGATCATGGGGATTAGTTCAGCAAGAGGCCTCATAACCCATATGAGATCCTCTTCTGTACTAGCCTGAAAGCTTGCCCATGTACTCTGATAAATCTGGGTTTGTTGTTTATTTTCGTTTGAATAGAGGCCAAAGAAAATGACTCTATCTGTTCTGGGATAGAGCCAAAATTCTATTAAGGCCAAGAAATGATGGATATGCTATCCTTTTTCAAATATAAATAACATTTATTATTTGCTCACTGCAAATCAAATGGGGTCGACACTGTGTTCTAATTCCTTTTGTATCCGCGCGCTCATATGGCCAGGTCACGACAGGTGCCACTGCCATGGCTCTAGGCCACGACAGTGCTTCAGCACTGTCGTGACCCAGAGTCATGACAGCATTGTTAAAGCGGCTGCGCGGTCTACACAGTGGGGGTTCGACCCAAAAAAAACATGTGATAGGTTAAGCTTTTTCGTTTGATAGAATAAAATGTTATCGCTTGTCAAGGCAGCGCCATATGGTGTGAAGAATGTAGTATAAATGTAATAAAAGATGTGATCTGATTACACAATGAAACAACGTATAGTTTGGAAGTTAAAATGTATTATAGGTACAGTAAAAGCCGCGCCATACATATGGTAGCAGGCAGTTGTTGGATATTAATATCGCATGAAGATAAACCTTGGGTTTCACTAATATAATATAGTATATTAAATATTATTGTTCTACAATGAATAATATTTAATGTGATAAGTAGGAGATATTTTTCCACAGCAAGTCAAATTGTGATATTGCTATTAGGATTTAACTATGTAGTTTTTGAGTCAAACTCATTGACCCATAATTCATGAGTAGTGGTTCAACATGAACCCATCTCTCATGAGAATGAATGGAACACTTAGCACTCATTGCATCACCTAGATCCAATGAGTGCTAAG
>MU225193.1:3124735-3174416 GCA_018584345.1 Thuja plicata | reverse complement strand
ATACATGTGTATACGTCTACATCATATAACATTACATATTTGCAGAAACAAGTGTTAGCATCATATTCTCGAACCATGATTTCATTAATGAACATAATATCAAAGATAACAGAACAAAGCTGAATACATATATCATGAAAAATCAAGGTATCAAAATAGGCATGTGTATAGATATAAAGAGTACGGTAACTGTGATCATCAATAAAACCTGTAACAAACTACTCATAAGGTCCAAAAGACGACATGCATAAACCATAAAGTCAATACTCAAAATATCATCCTGATGAGTCAAGTGTCAAAATGAAAGTCAAACTAGGACAGGTCAGGGCAGGACCTCACATCCTCTTCAAGACAGTAAACCGCTGAGCATAGAATTTCTTGATGAAGCTATTTTACATCTGGTAGAACAATCCAAGAAAACATTTGTTGATGGCTGATTCACACAACAAGGGTCTAGAGCTGGTGTACTCTTCATAACGCCCCAAGAATCCAAAATTTTGAAAGCATATAAATTATCTTTTCCTGCACGAACAACATAGCTAAGTATGAAGCTCTCGAAAATGGACTAAAATTTTCCATTGAGTGGAAGATGAAAAAATTTCACATCTATGGAGATTCTCAAATTAGTGATCAATCAAATGAATGATCAATATCAAACCAATGATGAGAAGATCACACCATATAAGAGGATGATTGCCAATCTGAAGAAAGTATTTTCTATTCATCACTTTCCAAGAAATACCAAGGGAAGAAAGTAAAGATGCTAACACCATGGCTACTTTGGCTTTGATGTTACAATTGGAAGAGCACCAATTTTGCTATGACTTCCTGGTAGAAGAACTCCCTTTTACAGGCTATGATTCCCAAGAATCCCAAATTGTATGGTCAATTGTGGGTATTTAATCCTCTCGGTACAACCAATAATACTCCTACCTACATAACCAAATAATCCCTAATCACCTATCCAAAAATGAGAAGAAAAACCTTATAAGAAATGACACATTATTTGATCATCGCTAACGATTTGTACATACAAGGTCTAGACGATAATCTCCTTTTGTGTATAGAATGTGAAGAGTCTGAACATGCGCTGAAATAAGTCCACAAAGGTATTTGTGGGTCTCACTCAAATGGTCTTTTGTTAGCTAAGAAACTCTTAAGGGTGGGGTACTATTGGCTTTCCATGGAAAATGATGTTATTGAGTTTGCTAAATTCTACAAGAAATGCCAATTGCAGAGTAACCTAATCCACACTCCTGCTCTAGAGCTGTTACCTTTCATCACACACTGGCTATTCCAACAATGGGCCTTTAAATTGATGGGGAAAATATACCCCTCCTCATCTAGTGGACACAAATTGATTATTATGACCATTAAGTACTTCACCAAGTGGGTTGAAGCAGTCCCACTCATCAAAGAAACCGGGAAACAAGTATTTATGTTTATCTTAAACTACATCATCTGCATGTATGGGATACCTTCCTCTATTATAACAGATAACATAGGACAATTAAAAAACAAAGATATGGATGAACTATGTGAAAATTTCAAAATCACCCAACATTGTTCCTCTATCTACTATCCTCAAGGGAACGGAAATGCCAACATATCTAATAAGAAAATTTTGAAAATATTTCATAGTACAGTGAATAAGTTGGGAAAAGAATGACATCTTCAATTAAAACCAGCTTTGTGGGCTTATCAAACCAGCATAAGAACACCTATAGGGGAAACACCATTTGCATTGGTATATGGCACAAAAGTAGTATTTCCTATTGAGGTAGAGATACCATCACTCAGAGTCTCACTGCAAGGACTCATCACTGATGAAGGTTACCAGATTTCTAGAACCTAGGAATTAGAACTACTTGATGAACAAAGGAAAGAAGAATTTTACTATCTAAGGGTCTACCGTAAAATGATTTCTAGAGGTTACAACAAGAAATTAAGACACACAAAATGTCGGGTTGGAGATCTTGTACTTAGAGAAAATCTAATGAATCAACAACATCGCGAACAAAAGGGGAAATGTGAACCCAACTGGCTGGGTCCCTTCATGATTACTGCAACATTCAGCTCTAGAACCTATCAACTCTCAACTCTAGAAGGGGAGACATTTCTTGATCCCATTAACACAATCCACCTAAAAAAGTTCTACAACTAGACATTCTGAGTAGTACTTGTACAAAGAAAATGATCCTAAAAAAATACCAAAAACATCAAAAAGAAGAAAAGCCAAAATTTTTGGAAAAAGTCCTAAAAAAATGATCATCCTCATGAAAACCTGGAAAATAGGCACCTTGATGGATCAACCAAAAAAATGAAGAAGAAAAAAACACAAAAAAATAAAAAAATTAAAAAGGAAAAAAGAAATGAAAAGAGAAAAAGTGCCTCGGTGAAAACCTGGTAAACAAATGCCTTGATAGAAAAAATAGAAATCATGTCAAGTGGTGAAAACCTGACAAAAAGGTGTCACTTGTAACCCATGATCCATTTATCAATGCGTAGATTGACTGTCTTGCTTATAAAAGTCAGCTTGCTTCAATTTAACTTAACAAACCTTTCATGACCTTGTGCAAACAGTAAAGTTGAAATTCTCTCTTGGAATCGATCGACATCTTAGTCTTACAGGTTTTAAGGGCCATCTTCTAGTTATTAAGTCAATACCTTGTGAGTTGTCTTGCTAATCAAAGTTAGCTACCTTGGTCTTCTAGCCACCAGATAGTTTTCCACTAACATCACTAGTGTTTTTCAACACCTTAATCAAATAGTGTTTCTCAACACTACCTTGTTTGGACACATCTGTGTTTTTCAACACATGTCGAATAAAGTGCTTAAAATCTTGGCTTATTAATCCTCAAGCACAAAATGACATTTTTCAACACTAACACCCACAAGAACAATGGTGTTTGTCAACACCCTACACAAACATACAACCATTAAAACTTGCTAAAAGAGTGATGATCATTTTCTTGAATGCTGTCTGTTATCAATGAATTTCACATGCTTTTCTATGATTGCTGCTTGTTGGTGTGGTTCCAGTGATCCTATAATGTCAATTGAATGAGGTGTATGTGATAATAGCTTCCACATTAAGGTGGAAAATCCTCACATCCCTTGATCCTATTTATTTTCACACTAAGGTGAGGTTGGAACTATCTCCTTGACTGTTAAATCTTCATGTTTATGTAAGAACACACTCATGGTTATCTTAGCTCTGAATGCTTCGATACTAGTGTATCCTTACAAAATCAACTAGAAACAATGTTCAACTCATCCTGGTTCTTATACCTAGATGCTTACATTAGTTTCCAAAATCTTATCTGATGAAAGTCATACTCATATTCTTATTGTCATAGTGGCACCAGTAAGGGTTGTATTGACTACGATGTCCCAAACGTTCGATGATGAAAAAAATGGATAAAGGAATCAGTGACTAGACTCATGTCATAGGCTACATTTGTATTCCTAGGCTTTCATACTAGCATTATAACAACACAACACACTATTCCTTCTAATGTCAAATCCTTTGCTAAAGCGATTAACTGCATTAAATCTTCTTAAGGTTACCTATCTACACACACAAAGTCAGTGTCTAATAGGGAAGAATCTAAACATATGAGGAAAAAACATTGTGATAAGAGCATATTACACACTAAGATAAAAGGATAATGAGATATGTTTCCATCCAAGATACACACAAGAGCTGCTTAACACAATGATACAAGATGCTAATTTTCTCAGAAGAAGCATATGACTAAGCAAAAGACAACAACACATGATATCACATGGGGAAATTTTTTATCATATATATATATATATATAAAAGGTAACAAGTGTCTAGAAAAGGGTGCCCAGATAATCTCGAGAAAAATGTGCATCCGCAGTGCAAATGAATCATGTGTACAATCAGTGAATCTCACAAAAATATATCAGAAAGGGTAAGTAGAAGAGGGAATATTAAGACTCACCCCCTCCCTCTCCTCCATCATGAGGGGGAGGTGGAGGTGCATCTGCTCTGGGTGGAGTGCCTACTCCCTCAGATCTAGCCAAATGATGGGAATATAGTAGCACTTGCTGTGCTACATGAACAACCACACTATAGGCTGCCACATAATAGGATGCTCTTCTTGTTTTCTGAGTAACCTCACGCTAGAGGGAAACTTGTTTAGATTAAAACCCCTGATTCAACCCATGGATCCTCTCACCGGGCTCAACAATGGTGTGGTCTCACTCTTCGATCTGTGCCTGGTTCACCACTAACTATGTCTGTAATTCTCTGACCCATCCTCTCAAGGTGCAAATAACATCCTACAAGGTCTTCTCTCTCGACACACCCTCCTCCTCTCCCATGTGTACATCCCTCCACTGGAAAACATGTTAGGCTACATCATCAAAATTAGGATCCCACCGAGCCTTAGCCATCTCCTCATATTCTACACCTATGGATGAAACACCAATGCTAATAGAGCCTAATGTACCTTCCTCACCATGCTGCCATTGCTTCCCTGCTATGGGTACGCTGATTGAAATGACACCTAGGTATCCTCCTTCTCCTCTATGTGTCGGGACCCTCTGTCCTTTACCTGCAGCCCTCTATGGAAAATCTAACTCCTCTATCCGAGGTGCTCTCTTAGCTGGGTCCGTAAATCTTGGAAAGTGATGGCATGCAAGATAATCCCTGTACTGGGGTGTGACCCCTGCATCTGCTATATCCTCCAAGTAATCCTAGGATGGCCGGTGTAACCCTATAAGCTCTTGTAAACAAAGAGCTATAGATAGTCTCAGAGACCACCCTTGGCACTCCTCATCGACAAATCGAGAATAAGTTGTGAACTCCTATGGTATGCTTTGTGGTCATCTGTACTGCCTAAGTACTCGAGAAACTACAAAGTGCTCAAACATAGTAGAAGTCCTCCCAAGCAAAGGAAAAGACATAAATAAGTCTCTCCTCTAAGACCTCCAGTCAGCCCAAGTCTCAGTACCTCTTTGAAGCCTCCAAACAACCATGCTGAGATCATCAAGTTGACATCTCCAATAGTCAGTCTTCCCCAAGTGGGGTTATGTCAATAAACCCAAGTGCCTGTAAAAAAAAGGTTGTCCACTATGTTGTGGATCATTTGTCACTGGCTTGCTAATAGGAAGGTGCTCCCATTCCCACAGCTGTAAAACAAGTGCACATGCAGCCGTACATCTAGCAACTTAGAAGACCACCTCGTGCATCTTGTGGTACATATGTGATAGGAGGAACTGACCCCATCCTAACTTCTCTGGCCTAGTCACGAGTCTCTCTAGAGCTTGACCCGAACCAGCCATGAATCCTTGCTGAGTCCTCTCTGCCATGATAAAGTAACCTATGAATCCTACTATGACACAAGAAAGTGGATAATACACACCATACTGAATCAACAGATCATCCCAAGAAATCACCCTATCCAGAATGGTATGATCGTGAAAGACTCAGAGGAGAGCCTAGATACTGAGTCACAATGATGTGTCATACTCTATCCACTCTCCAAAAAAGGGGATCCACAAAATCTTGTATATATCCTTGGGAGTGATGGTCATCTCCCTAGTCGGCAAATGAAATGTATTGTGCTCACTATAGAACCACTCGACTAACACTGTGAGCAATCCACAATTCACACATATATCAGGCATCTGCAACAACCACCCAAACCCACACTCACTCAAGTGGCCCCTCTATGCATCTGAGAGGTTCCTCACTAATCACATGGTCGAAGGATATGTAGACCAGAACTAGATGTCCGATAACTGTGTCTGCAATAGAGAATCAATGAACAATCATCAGTAACTGAGCAAAATCATTGCGTAATAGATCAACAAGGTGACAAAAATGATAAGTAATCTAAATATTCCACAAAAAAAGTTAAATTTCCTGGAAAAGACCTAAAAAATTCTCACTGCTTGCCATATGACAAAGTACATAATTTCTCACTGGCATGCAGGTTCGTACGACTCAGGATTTAACATAGTACAAAAAAATAAGTTGAAATGACAAAACAAGTAAAAAGATACGACACAAAGGGTTTATATGAAGGCCCTCATATGAGCGATGGGTCCTTTCCATATGAAAAATCCTATTGGATGATATGAAAACATAAATTTTAGTAGTTTGTCAAATGAACCCTCCCACCGGCCCATATGAAAAATCGAACCCTACGTTGGAAAAATGTGAAAAACATTGAAAATTCTAGCAAAAACAAGAAAAAATGAGATTTAAAGAGAAAGTTTTTTGATTATTCACTGGAGGTGGGTAATTATCTATCTGACTACACCTCCACATGCGCTCAAATTGATGATTTGCAATCAAAACCACCATTTTGGACTCATAGAATGTTTTTGAATTCTAAACTTGGAAGGTGAAAATGGTTTAAAAATGACCCTTCTAGGCCTTATATAGATTTTGACCTAATTTTCCAAATTGCTCTGATAACTATGAAAATTACACCCTTGGCTAATTGGTCAATTCTAAATCCATTTTTGGGACCGAAATCAAAATCCAACAACATCTTGCTTCTCAAAAATGTAGAATAACCAGTTAATCAAATGCAGTTGATCGCTGAAGCTTGCCTCACATGATTCTACTTTGAAATCATTCCTAATCAACTAAATCAAGCATTCTCAACTTCAATTTAAAAAATTCAACCTTGGTCAACCCAAGTAAACTCTCAGTCAAAATTGGTCAACCAACTCTCATTTCAAACTTGAATCTAACCTTCTTGCATCTATTAAGACAATTCAACGCTTCTCAATCTATCAAGCTTGTCGCCCTCACCTCATTTTGATTTTGATCGCGAGGGGGCAACACCATTACATCAATAATTTGATTCATATCAAAAAGTTCAATCTATAGGGGCATCAGAACTCTGTATCAAAATAGGATTCTCTCAAGTGATTTCATCGCTTCAAATCAAATCAGTTGAATCTCTAGGGGCATATCAGTTTCATCGCACCACATCAATCTGATAGTACCTCTTAATTAGGTAATTAGCTTTATCAAGACCCATATCAAGTCAATTATCCCAAGAAATCAATTGAATCGAAGTCAATCTCATTGCATCACATCAAGTTGACTCGTCATTCAAAACCAATCCAAAATTGAGAAATCTACGCTAGGGATGGATGTTCAGTTTCATCGCTTCACATCAAGCTGGATATTCGAACCTTTTTTTCAGTCTTTGTTCAATCAAGTCCAGAGATGAAATCTTTAGATATATCTATCAGTCTTCACTCAATAAAGTTTGAAGCTGATATCTTTAGTCTTCAATTGATTTTTGTTCAATCAAGTTCAGAATCGGTTTTGATCCAAGAGATAGTTTCATCGCTTCACATTAAGGTATTTCTAGATCTTTCATCAGAAGTTCTTTGAATTAACATGCTACTCCCACATCAATTCATAGAGGGGGAATGTAATCACCTAAATTTGGTCTAGTAAACCTATAGCCCCTAATTTGAGTAATTGGCCTTAAGAAGCCCTAAATCAAAGGCATTGATCACTAGACCCTAATTATGAGAGCATTTAATCAAACTTTCTTGCATAATTAAACATGACTTGTTGAATCAAATTATTAATTGAAACCTAAATCACTTAATTTCTTAAACTATGAATTTTAATTAAAATTCCTAACCCCTTTTAATTAAATAAACCCATTCACACATCCTAACACATGTGTGATCACTCAAAATTCAAATAAAATCAATTAAATGGGGAAATTACCAAATTTGTCTCCGACTCCCCCAAACAAGCACAAGGTTTCCCAATTGAAATCATTCCACTTGGATAAAACACACATGGATTGAGAGAATTTGCATCTCTACCACTCTTCTCGGTTGAATCTTGACCATTCATCTATTAAATTTCCTATAAAAGGAATAACTCTCTTTGTTCAAAAGAGAGGCAATTTGAGAAGTAAGGTTATAATGTTAGTTTTTTTCTAGGTTTTGTGCATTGTTCTTGCCTCCACCTCCATGGTAGCTTCATTTGTGTGCACGTAGAATCTAGCTTCATTTCTAGTTTAATCACAACTTCATTCCTAGTTTCATTTAATAGTTTATAATGGCTTTCTTAGCTGCATTTCATGGTTAATATGCATTTAGTTTGCTTATGCATTGCATTTCATTTTCAAGGTCTTTTAGAGGAAAGTATGCAAGTTCATGCATCTTGTTCATTTCAAGAAATATTCTGTTTTGGAGTTGTCTAGTCACTAATTCTCCATGCCAATCTGATGAGCATTTTCATAGAATCAAACTCGCTTCAACTAGGAAGCAATAATCCACTCTTGAGGGTAGATTGTGCAATTATTTTAATTTTGATTTTATACTAACCCACGTGAATTAATGGCTTATTGAAGTGTTTGGTGTTTCAGATTGAATGTCACATTTTACCACACACACAACTTCCATCTCCAAAACATATGACACCTCATTGACATATTTCATGTCTATACTTGGTAGTTCAATAGGGGTTGAAGTGCTATCTCCTTATGTTTCAGTAATGACTGATAGGTTCAACTTCAACAATACCTTTTTCATTATTCTTGTGGTTTCCTTAACCACATCTTCTATTTTGACAACCACCAACTATTTGATCCTTCTTTTTCTTCTAAAGTGGGGTTCTGCCTTTTTCATCACATCATTCATCTCTTCTATTGATATCAGTAGACATAATTCTACTATTTCTTGTTCTCTCAACTCCTGTTCCTTCTTATTTGTAGTATTCT
This sequence comes from Thuja plicata, assembly GCA_018584345.1. NCBI lineage: Eukaryota > Viridiplantae > Streptophyta > Pinopsida > Cupressales > Cupressaceae > Thuja > Thuja plicata. The sequence continues at coordinate 3,165,672 of MU225193.1, read as the reverse complement.
TCATTACATGAAGGATGTTGTATAGAGATTTGGGGAGTTCTGATGCAATCTCAATCAAATCCCTTTTTAATATGTACATATTCTTGAATACTACATCTTCTATTTCCCTTTTTCCTTCTAGGTAAAGTTTATCATAGAAATTTTTTACTGATCTCAAATTTCCATTAGCAGTAATATTCTTTACCATGTCATTAATTGACATACCTAACTTATCATATTCTAATCTTGTTTCTTTACTCACCTGGATGGTTGCACAAGAAGATTTTTTCCTTGTAGAGTTGGGTGGATTATGTTCCTCCATCACCTTTTGTGTCTTAAGTTCCTTTACTGCAACATCTGAGTCTATCCTCTCATCATCATCCTTAATGAGAATTTCCTTGTCTTTTCTATTTTTTTCTTCTTATTTCTTCTCACTCTCAATTTCCCTTTTGACTTATGGTTTTTTCTTCTTCTTCTCCTCAGAAATATTTCTCTTTGAATCTTCTGTAAGTGGAAGTACTTGAGGTCTCACCATTGTATAACTCATTGTCTGTCTACTCATAGAAATTATGGGGGCAGAACTTGGTTATTCAACCTCAATAAGTTCCTCAAAATCATTAGCTAGTCCAGTTCTCTTGAAGTGGTAGTTTAAGAATGAATTCACATGGACTACCTTCTTTCTCACATTTCTATCTAACTTAGTCTTCTTTAGTTCCCTATGCACTACAAGATCTTTCTCATTGTATGTACCAAACCTTGGTTCATTTAGATCCCTGGGATTTCTTAGCAAGTCCTTTGCATATAGATCTAGGATTTGTTCATCTAATTCATATCCCATTGACATGAACCAAGAAGTCCTAGGTTTAACTACCTCCATTAGAAATTCATTAGTTTAACCATGAAACATATGTCGTCATGCCTTTGGACAATGGTCTTTGGAATCCTTTCTCTATCATCCATGTTCTTTTGGAAACCTTTAAAATAACCCCATATTGATGTTTTCCTCATTTCACTAGTCATTCCACACATCATTTCTCTAATTTGAACAATAATTAAACTATCACCGAACCAATTCACAAGACCTACTACTAGGAACTCTTGCATGAAATAAAAGAAAACACAAAAAATAAGAGTATCAAACTTGAAGACATTTTTTTTCCTTCTTGATCTTCATCGGATTTTCAATTATCTATCCCCTCAACTCCCCATAGAGATCATAATCTTTGTTCTCTTTCAACATCTAATATGAAGTATAGATAGCTTTGCCTAAAACTAAATTATCTGGAATGGAGTGATAAATTCTATTGCCAACAACCATTTCTACAAACTTCACATCATCACTTATTATATCATTTATTGTAATTCCTCTTTTATCAGCTATTGCACCTGTGGCATCATGAACCATGTCATTTTTAACAACCTTCAATACTGGAATACTACTGGACTACCATAACCTTGTAACTCTTTCAATTACCTCCTTTTTATCTTCATGGGTTGATTCAACCACATAAATTCCGTATGGATTATACTCAAAATGTATCATATCCAATCTTATACCTCAATACATAGAAATGAAGCGAATTGGGAAAACTTCTTTTCTTCTAGGGTACGAAATAATTGTTTTACACCTCCGTAATCTCCCATAAGTTTTGTGAGATACAATTCCTTAATTTTGTCTATCCCTAAGTCCTCAAGATTGAAATGCACATATGCCCTCACTTATTCTACATGAAGAAATCCATAGGGTACATCTGATAACATTGCATTAGGGTCTATTTCTATGGACTTATATAGATGTTTCTTTAATTTTTGACGAGGTCTTTTGGTAAAATCCACAATTATAGGTGTATTCATCTTTTAAAACTGAAAATTTATTGATTCACAAGGGTTCACACAAGTAAAACACCTTTTTTAGTAGAACTAGGGTTTTCACGCAAGCATCTTGACAAATCTTTCTTCTCACTTCAAATTTTCTTGCAATCATCTTGAAATCACCTTACTGCATTCTCTCTTTATTATTGTGTGTCAAATGAGATTCTATAATTTCTTTCGTATCCCCTTTTCCCTAATTTGATGGTGTAATTAATGCTTATACCCTAATTCTTTTCAAATGACCCTGTTCACTGTCTGTGTCTTCAAATTTTGATCGCGTACCTTCAAATCTTGCTACGAAACTTTGGTCAAAGTTTCTAAACCTTTTTCCTAACATCCTTTAACTTCTCCATGCCTAAAATGAGCGACCATTATATTTTTTGGGGGTTTTAATAATTTATCTGATATGCTCCCCCTAGGCCAAAGGTCCGTCTTCAATTCTCGGTGAAGTTGTTGTCTTCAGATCCTTCCACAGACCCTTCAAATGATTCATTTTGAATCTTCTTTATCCATATTTTTTTCATCTATTTACACACCTTTTTAAATGATACTTTAGCCTTCCCTTTATCCTCTTTCTTTGCATTTGACTATCCTTTCCTACCTTTGTTCACTGAACTCCTTTTGTATACAATCTTGGTTTGAAAATCCTTTACAAAGTGTCTAGATTTGTTGCACCTATAGTAAACAATATTTATTTGACCATTTTTGTTCATAATTGGTCTTTTATTTTCTATACACTGCTTGACAATGTGTCTAAATCCATTATATGGATAACATTTTATATTACCTAGAATGGAAGACAAGTTATTCACAACACTCCTGCATTCACTTGCCTTATGACCATGTTTATTGCATTTGAAACATTGAAAAATAAAATATGCATTGTCTTGTTCATCCTATTTCTACAATGCATGGCTTTATGACCAAATTTATGACAAATAAAGAACTTACCATCATTCCTCTTAGAGTTAGGTTTTCTTATAGGTGAATTCTTGTTCACCTTGTTATCATATCTAGGATTATTTTATGTAGACTCTAAGCTTCCTACTTCTTCATATCCAATACCTCTTTTATCATTTGGATTTCTTTGGCTTTCAAGAAATGACTCTAGCTTGGCTGATCTTACAATGAACTTTTCCTTATAGTCATTTGTAATAAGAAGTTCACTTCTTAGTTCCTCTTTAGGATCCTTTTCATCCTACAAATTTACAACAAATCTATTGCATTCCTCAGATCTCTCTTTCAAGGAATGATCTAGGTTTTCTTCATTTTTCCTACTAGTTTCAATATACCTAGTCATCTTCATCATTATGGATGCCATCTCATGCTTCAAGTTAGCATTATCTTGTTTGAGTTTCTCACATTTTACAGTTTTCTCTTTTAGATCATGGCTTATCTATTCATCATTTAGACTTTCTGATTCTTTTTGCTGTAACTGTTCACAAAGTTCCGATCTTCTCCTCTTGGCTTGCTTCAGTTTTGTTTTGAGCCTTACAATGAATTCTTTAGCTTTTCTCAGTTCTCTTTTATTCTGATACAAATCATCAAGTGCTATCATAAGATGCTTTTGCAAATTAGAGTCTATTGTTTCTTCAGAGATCACCCTCAAGCTATTAGGCTTCCTTTAAGGGAGAAAATATCTAATACCAATTGTTAGTGCGAAGGAACATAAAAGGGGAGGGGTGAATCAATGTTTTATAAATCCAAAATTTTAACAATTAGATTCCAAGATTTCTTAAAACAACGTTTGAACTCACAAGAACTTGCAGCATATATTATTAATCAACTTGAAAAGTAAACATGCAAGAACATAAAGTATTAAGCCATCAATTCCACACAAAACACCATGACACAAGCATTTTTATTGTGGAAACCCTGTTAAGGGAAAAACCACAGTGGGGATGAAACCCACAAAGACTATTCTCTGCAAAAATAAAGTCTTACAAATGGATATGGGAATTGCACATGTAATTAGGCTCACTGCTCAAATGAAAAATCCTTGAGCTACAACCCTGACTTAAAAAATGATCACTAAAATGAACTTAGATCATAGAACTACCAAAATAACATCTGATAATTTTTTATTACAGTTCCATGTAAGCTCAAGTACTGATATGATCCACAAATAAAAATGACTACCTTGTTACATTGTTGTTCACAATCAGAATATTAGATCTTTATAAAATGCATCAAATCTTGTCTACCACACTGCTTTGCTTATTTTTCATCCATCAAACAATCTATAGCATCATTAGTCACACTTAAAATCCCTAATCAATCAATTGTATAGGTTTGCACCATAGGATTTGATCAAACAAGTCAGCTTGCCCTAAAATGTTCTTGGAAAATGTAACACGTTTGACCAGTCGGCCAAATCCTCAAATTCAGCTTATTTCCCTCCAAAAAAAATCAAATTAGGTGGCTATTGACCATTTTTGGTCCCCATTAGATTCTTTAGATCACATTTTTAGCACCGGGTTCTAGTTGAGTAGATTGCAAAGCCAAAATGGACAAAATTTTTAGGAGAGATATTTTGGTGTAACATCCCTCATGGTACACCAAAATAAACATGGAGTACTTTAGTGGGGCCAAACGATCAATTTCAGAAATACTTGTCTATAGTCTCACCAAAATATTTCATAGATTGATCAACGGGTTGAGGATACCATTTTTGGGGTAGATGGTTTCCGGTTGTACATCGATAAGGTCTTTAGTACAAAAAGAAAATTCCATCAGTGGGTGTCTTGCCAACGGGAGATTCATCAGTGATCAGAAATGAAAAAATCATGAGTTCTGATGATTGTTTCTACACCAAAAATTCTATCAGAAGAGGTCTTTCTGATGTCCAATTACATCAGACATTAGAAGTGGTTAAAATGCACCTTTCAATTTATCGATGGATGTCATTTGGGTAAGTCACCTTGATTCTCCATCTCAACTACAATCAAAAGAGAGTATTTTGGGTGGCCTGATTATGTACGATACCCCAATGGATTCCATTGGGGTACATCTTTCCAATGGATTTCATCGTGGTAGTTTTTTTTGAAATGGCCATCTATTGTGTTTTATTGGGGGAACAAACTCATTGTTTGTCTGATGTGATTTTCAAGGACCAGAAGATGTGCAATTTTCTTATGCGGGGATTTTTGGGTCCTATGATGATATTAAATGAATCTTGTGCTTAATCTAGGAGGTTTGGTTTGTCAAGGTAGGTCTAGATGAAGGATAGGATGAAGAACCAGTATGATAGGTTTCATCGGTGGAGCTTCTTGAGGTTTCTCTGATGACCAATATCTTTTACGACGGGATCATTTTACTCAGCAGAGGTGATTGATTATCAGGAAAGCCCTTCCCAATAATTAGTACAGTCACTTTGGGTGCGAAATAATACATAGATTTCATCAGGGAGGTCTTCAGTGATAAAGGGTCAACAAAAAGAAGAGCATTAATGTTTCAAACTACTTTTCCTCAACCTATCTGTTTTGTCTACTCCATTAAAGCGATGGAATTATTGTAGAGGCCTTAATATGATATTCATAACCACTCCTACATGACCCATTTTCCACTTTCATATAGCTCATTGGAAGATCTACATGCCAAATGGATAATTCATGAAGACTCCCGATGTCCATAGTTATTGCTATGTTGCTAGAGTTGCACAAGATATTCTTTTGTAGAAGGGGAATTAACCTCTAAGCTTCCTATTACTTCTTGCAGATTGGATTTATTATGATTTCCTTCCAATCTTCTACTATCTTCTATAACTCAACCTTGATTAGAGTTTGAAATTTATTGCCTCATCCAGAGTTATGCCTCCTCTTTAAAAGGCAATTATGTAGATATGTTGTGGGTTCTTCTCTTTTTGCATTTTCCATATCTATTCTCTTTATATGTAATTTCCTTTTTCACTCCATTAATGAAATCTTATTTTTTTACCTCTTCTTTCCATTTATTAGTAGTTACTATTCTTACCTAGTGTTAAATGTTTCTCCTATTCCTAGCTTGTATACTACTTTAAAATTGCTTATAGTTATTTTCTTGTGAATGCATATTCCCTGGTAGCAACTGATAAGTTCTAGCCTGTATGTATGTCTTTGGGATAGAATTAGATTTAAGAGTAGTGTATGTTGAGGTTTTAATTTATTTGAAGTGCACCTATAGGTATAGAGAGTAACTATAGATCAATCTGGTGCATCACCATTTCCCTTCCTGTATTTCCCTTTAAGAATCTCCTTCTCCCTTTTCCTCAAAAGCAATAGTTTAGGTGCATCTAGATTGTAAAGGAAGCTGACCTTCTCTAGAGATTCAATCTCACTTGTCGAGTCCCACACTTGGATATTGTTTCTATGTTTCATGAGGTCTCCTAGGTCGCTAACCACCATCTAGGCAAGGGTGCACACTTTTGTGTTAACATTTTTTGGCATGCCTGGTGGGTTAGAAATCAAATCAGTTCAAGACATCCCTTGTTGGACCATTACAAGTTTCATTCATTGAGAATTTTGGTATTATTCTTAGTGCCATCAACCTTTGGAGGAATTTAATCAAACACCATGGTGACTTTGAGTGCAAGACTAATGGTTTAAAGAAGTCACAGTTCTGGTATGTAAGATCATTATGATCTTTTGTGATTTCCAAATTTTTTTTCTATGAATTTATAACTTTATGAAGCTATAGTATTGATTTAGTTCATAAAAATGAACATTATGCACCCCATATCATGATACTTTTGTCCCTTCACCCTCTTTTTATCACAACCAACCTAAACCTCAGCCTGGATTTGGTTCAAATCCCTCTGCAACATCAAATGACTAGTATATTCCACCTAGTGGCCACCCTCCTGCCCCTTCTCAGTCCTTAGCTAAAATGGACATTAATGCACTCAAGGAGTATGTTGTGGACCTTTGTAGTAGGTTTAATATTCTAGGAAGGTTTTTCTATTGGGTTCCTGACACTCCCCTATGTTTCAAGGACATGGGATACAATGAGTTGAGATTTCTATTGTGGGGTTGGGTTGGGTAGTTGCAAAGAATTAGAGGGCGACATGGGTTTGGACATGCAACTAGAGGAACATGCATACTATGTCCTTCAATTATTGATGTTAGTATCCAGAAGACAATACTTGGCTACAATTGTAGAAAATGAGTAGCATTTGGAAGCTCAACAAAGGCACCATGGAGAATAAATGGAGGCCAAACAAAGATAGTTTGATGAAGAAATTGTGAAGAAAGTTTTTTAAAAAGATGAATGCATGAGGCTTTTATTGGCCAGAGTGCAAGAGTTATAAAGCCAAGAAGCCCCTTCCCCAAAATATGTCATTCCATTACAAAAGCCTACTATTGTTATAAATCCTCCACTCCTAGTACAAGAAACTTCTCCTCTTAGCCTTCTATACTTGTTTCCATTTCACTCTTTAAGGGTGGAATGGTTGGATGGAAAGATGATGGTCCCAATATGTGATTTTGGGAGGAAGAGACAAAGATAAAGCACCCATGAGAAGAGTTACAAACTACTGTTCATGAGATTTCACATGGGACAGAACTAGAACAACCAAAGGAGGAAACAAAAGAGTCATAAAAGGACATTGAGAAGGTTGTATCTTTTCAACCCTATCTGCAGATGAAGATTACACAAAAGGAAGATGATCCAATCCTCTTATTTGAAGATCTTCCCTATTTCTTGGAAGAAGAAGAAAAAATGGAAGTTGTTCCTTCCCTTGAGGAAAAGATCTTGGCTTTTGAGCCTTTACAAAAACCATAGGATCTTCTACAACAAAAAGAAAAAGAACCAAATCATTTGATGCAATAGGAAGTCCTCTATGATATGGAGGATAAACAAGAAGACCCCAAGGATAGCTCTATCCTCTAGGAGGAACTTTTTGATAAGAATGAGGTGGCCCCTCAGCCTATGCATATCCCTGTAGTAGAGAAAGAGGAGTCCAATGAAGAGGAAAATTTTTGGGATGAGATGGAAGCCTTTTTCTTATCCATAGACATCAAGCCATCTTATCCTTCATCAAAAGACCATAGGTTGTCATAGAAACATGTGGAGATTCACTCGATACTAGTATCTCCCAAGGAAGTGGTTCATGAGAAACATGAAGAGGTGGAGATATTTTCTTCACCAAAAGAAGAGGAGCAATTTCCAAACTAGCAGTATACCATCATTGCAGAGCATAACAATGAGATCAAGGCTGATTTCTTAGACCAAGTGCCATCAAGAAGATTCCCCATAAGGAATCTTGCTTTGCAGCAAACCAACAAGTTTTCCCCGGTCATGTTTACTTTAGAACATGAGGGTGATTATCACAATGAGGGAAAGTTAGTCTTTCTCAAGGTATGACTATTCTGATGCTTGAGAGCTTCATTGTTATTAGTATTGGGATGGTTTTCTAGCAGGCTGTGATAGCCTTTCCATTTTTATTTCACTGCCTAGTTGCCCAAATTCATGCAAGGAACAAGACACTTTTAAGGAGGGGAAACTATTTCGACAAGCTAGTGAATGAATTTATTTAAATTTTGTTGTAAATTATTGTACATAGTAGATTAGTTGTTTCTTTGATTTCTAAGAAGTGGACGAGCACAACTATTTTATTTTAGAGACATCAAGTTTTGATGTTTGTTGAGTTATAAAATTTGTCGATCTTTTTTCTCAGAAGCGAGTCCATTTTGAATGGATTTACATGCTATTGATATTTAACACATAGCAGGCATGTTCCCCTAAAAGTTGCTAGAAATGTTAACCATTTTTCTCCCCATCAGATTCTTCAGATCATATTTTCAGCACACAGTTCCAGTTGAGCATATTGGAGAGATAAAATGGACAAAATTTTCATGATAGAAATTTTAGTGTAACATCCCTCACGCTACACAAAAATAAACATGTAGTGCTTGAGTGGGTCCAAATTCTTGATTTCGGCAAGAATTGTCTATAGTCTCACCAAAATATTTCACACATTGATCAACGAGCTGAGGATACTATTTTTGGGGTAGATGGTCTCTGGTTGTGCCGATAAGGTTTCATTACAAAAGGAAAATTCCATTGGTAGGTGTCTTTCTAGTGAGAGATTCATTGACGATCAAAAATGGAAAAATCATGCATTCTGATGATGGTTACTACACCAAAAATTCTATTGGTGGAGGTCTTTTTGATGTATGATTTCATTTGACATCGGAAGTGGTTAAAATGTGTGTTCTAATATCTTGATGGATGTCACTGGGGTAAGTCACCCCGATGGTCCATCTCATCGGCAATCAAAAGTAAGGATTTTGGGTGGCCTGATTACATATGATACCCTGATGGATTCCATCAGGGTAAGTCTTGTTGATGGATTTCATCGGGGTATTTTTTTTGAAATGTCAGCTACTATGTTTTATTGGGGGAACAACCTCATCGTTTCTCCGATGTGATTTTCAAGGACAAGAGGGTGTGCACTTTTCATTGGTGGGACTTTTTGGGTCCTATGCTAATATTTGACAGATCTTGTGCTTAGTCCAGGAGGTTTGGTTCATCAAGGTAGGGTTGGAAAAAGGATAGGATGGAGAATCAGTATGACAAGTTTCATTGGTGGAGATTCTTAAGGTTTCTACGGTGATCGATATAATTTTACAATGAGATCATTTTATTCAGCAGAGGTGATTTATTATCGAGAAATCTCTTCCCTTATAATCAATACAGTCACTTTACGTGCAAAAGAATACATAGATTTCATTGGGGATGTTTTAGCGATAAAGGGTCAATAGTGAGAAGAGCATTAACATTTCCAACTGCTTTTCCTTGACCTGTCTATTTTGTCTACGCTACTCAAGTGGTGTCATTATTGCAGAGGCATTGATCAAATATTCCCATTTTCCCCTACACGACCCATTTCCACTTGAAAATAGCTCATCAAAAGATCTACACACCATAGGGATAGTTGAGGAAGACTCTTGGCATCCATAGTTATTGCTATGATACTATAGTTGCACAAGATATTTTTTTGTAGTAGGGGCATTATCTTTTAATCTTTCTATCACTTCTTGCAGATCAGATTTCTTCTGATTTCCTTCTAATCTTCTGGTCTCTTCTATAAATCAACCCTAGTTAGGGTTTGAACTTAATTTCTTTATCCAGAGTTATGCCTTCTCTTTAAAAGAAAATTCTGTAGATCTTTTGGGTTCTTCTTTATTTTGATTTTAGTATCTATGCTTTATAGATGTAATTTCCTTTTTCCTTCCATTAATGAAATCTTAGTTTTCAACCTCTTCTTTCCATTTATTACCAGTGTATATTTTTCATAGTATTAAGTATTTCTCCTTATGTTCCTAGCTTGTATACTATGTTAAAATTGCTTATAGTTACTGTATTGTTAATGTATATTCCCTGGTAGTACCTGATAAGTTCTATCATGTATGTATGTCTTTGGATTAGATTTAGATTTAAGAGCAATGTATGTTGAGCTTTTTATTAATTTCAAGTGTAGTTATAGGAAGAGAGAGTAACCGTAGATCAACCTGGTGCATCACCATTTCCCTTATTATATTTCCTTTTCAGCATCTCCTTCTCCCTTTCCTCAAAATTCATAGTTTAAGTGCATCCAGATTGTAATGGATGATGAGCCTCTCAGACGGCCATCTTTTCTAGTATTTTTTACTTTCTTTTCAACAATTACTTGCAAAACTCATACTTAAACTTATGGTTTTGTATATATTTCATATGTGTAAAGACATAAGTAGGGAAGTAGATGATAAAAAGGGCATGATGTATTTTGCTTAAAAATCATGGATGGAAATGATAAGATGTAGTAAGTTGTATGTTAAATGAATGGTTGCTTTTTCCTAGGCTATGTTTGTGGGTAGTTTTTTTCCTGAAGCCATATGTCTCACAAGAGTATTAATTGAAACTTAAACACTTTCTTCTAATATTAATGATGAAGATATATATGTGTCAAAATTGGTATGTGTGTATTAATCCTTTTGCAGGAATCAGTGGGAGTGGTTTAAGTCCAACATAGTGGAGCTTAAAAAGTGAAAGATCAGTCGTGCCTACCAAAAAACCTCAGGCTTAATATATCAAGGGAGCACACAACAAAGATAATGTGTGACTGCTACAAGGTCTTCACAATAAGACCAAGTCAATACAGTTTCCTGTTGCATGCAGCGCACGTGGATCTAGAGCCATCATGTACCATATTCTGGGAAGATTTATTCTTGATAACTGCCATTTTTGTTATGAGACATTATGTATTGATAACGATCCTCATTGATGGAGTGATCATAGATTTAGGGAGTAGTTGTAGCATTCCTTTAAATAAGTCAACTGTTGTAACTCGGGAGAGTTAGTCAAGTTAGTTAGTTCTTGCAGAAACATTTTGTAATTCAGTAGTAGAAGAAATACAATCTTGTTACATGTTGTATCTATGCTTTGCAAATGAATAAATGAGATCTTTAGTTTTTAATCTCTAAGTTTCATTTCATTCACTCTTCCGTGGGGGCCCACGCAAGAGGTGAACTCAATTTGTAGTTCAGTAGGAATTAGTCTTAAGTTCATTTGAAGTATTTAGAACTCTGTTGCTCCTGCAGCCATTGGTAATAGATCAGTTGTTGTTCCTGCAACATAAGCAATTAAGATAAGTTTAGTGTTATAGAATGTTCTTAAAGCTTTAGATTAAGCTTCACATTCCATTTCCTAGCTTAGTATCTCTTTCAGCATTCCCATTTGCATAGATAGTAATGATGCCTAGTACAGATTAGACCATATACTTTGCAGACGCCATTCAAAGTCTACGTCCCTAGTCGATAATTCAATGAGTTTAGCATGTTATTTTTAGTATAATAGTTGTCATTGCCTTGTTACAAAGTCACTATAAAAAGGATGTCCAATCCTTAAGTACAAGGGTATTATACTGAGCAGTCATTTTTGGCACCGCTGCTAGGGAATGGTGTCAATCTAATCTAGACCAGAGTCATTTTAGAGTTTTAGAGTCTTAGTTTTAAAGTTTTTCATTTTCTGCATGCATAGAAGAAGAGATCATCTTGGGAGATTCCTTCCTCATAATTATCAGGCCAAACCTTTTGATCTACCTTTCAATATCTTTAACCCTAAAATTGAGGAACCCCAAGCTATGAACATAGAAGTAGAAGAACAATTTGAAAACCCATTTGGTGATGCATATGACCACCTACCATCACCATAATCTTCTGACAAGTCCTTGCATTTGAACAAACATTTCACTAAACCAGAGTATCTACCATAGTAGCTAGGCCCTCTTCCAAGGATGGATCAACCAAACTTTCCTTTCCCCATTCCTCCTCAACTAGGTAACCAGAATCTGAAAAAAATACCAGCCTCTGCATTACCCAATTTTTATGGCCTTATCACCGAAGACCTAGAGACCTTCCTCTTTGAGTTTGACATCCTCTATAGGAGCTATGAATATACAACTGATGCCCATAAGATGAAATTGTTTCCATCAAATCTTAAAGAAGTTGCTCTGAGATGGTTCATGGGCCTAGGCACCAATGCTATAGCCGTTTCGGATGCCATGCGCAATATGTTCCTTTCAAAATACAAGGAGTACTGTAGGGGGCATGACTTGAAGGGTGATGATATTTTAAAAATGTCCCAAAAGGAGGACGAGACCTTGTAGGATTGTGTCTCCAGGTTTATGTTTAACCTGTAGCGTAACACTCAGCATCAACTAAATGAAGAATCTCAAAAACATCTTTTTCTAAAAGGTGTAAACAATGGGAGTATTGAGGCCTTAGACCTTAGGGTTGGTGGTGACATCACTTAAAAGAACTGGGATGATATCAAGAATATATTCCTGAACTACTCCAGGGATGCTATGAAGAAGGGTAGAGGAATCTGAGATTTACCCCACAAGTCTAATGGTTCAGGAGTGTCCAAGATGAAGTTGTCCAATCTTCTGTCTGACTTCAAGTAGGACATCATTAATGATGTTTCTACTCACCTGGACACCATGTAGGCAAGATGAAAGAAGGAAGATGCTGATGCTATGCTGGCCGAATGTTGTCCACATTGCTAAGAAAAGAAGAGAAATTGCAAGTGCAAGTCTATTGCAAGTCTGGAGTCTCAGCCTATACCTACCAAATTCAAAGATATTGATGAAAATGGGGAAGTGCTCTATGTTTCTCAATGCAGGCCATGGGCCCAATGACCAGGTATGCCACAAGATCCCCTCCAAAATTTTAATAATAATAGTCAGTGGCAAAATTTTTACAATATGGGTTCCCAAGGATTTAGTGGGCATAATAATTGGAAGCAACCTCAATAGGGTTGGAAAAAACCTCAATAGGGTTGGAATAAACCTCAGCGGGGTTGGCAACAACCTCAGCAGGGTTGGAATAAACCTCAGTAGGGTTGGAAAAAACCTCAGCAGGGTTGGAATCAACCTCAGCAGTGGTATAGCCAACCCAATCAACATGCTTTAATGCCTCCACCTCAACCAATAGAAATCCACCCAAGAAAACCCAGCTGCCAGCCCAGCCTAGCCTAATCCCAATCCTAATAGCAAGCCTCCAGCTCAGCAGAAAAGCTATGCCATATCCTTGAATGATATCCATCTTAGGTCAAGAACTACTCTCGCTTCTCCTCAACCACCTATAATCACAAAAGTTGAAGAGTCCCCTTTTGAGAATGTGGATGTGCCAACTCTGCAAATCTCTCCTACAACCAAAGAACCTGCATTTCCTCAAAGGTTAGTTGATCAAACTGAGCCTACAGTGAACCAAGCAGTAACTGATTTGCTCAACCAATTGAAGCATATGACCAAAAAAATACCCTTACTAGATGCTATCAAAGAAGTCCCTGTTTATACCAAGGCCATCTGGGAAGCTTGCATAAAATAGCCTAGGAGAAAGAAGAAGGATCCTAAAACTATTCATGTCGTAGGACAGTTGTCTGGTCTTATGTTAGAAAAGTTAGCTATCCCCAAATATTCTGACCTAGAGAGCCCTGTAGTTACTATCACCATTCATGGAATGCAAGTACAAAATGCCTTAGTTGACTTGGGTGTGTCTATAAATGTCATGACCAAAGAGGTATTGTCCTAGTTGAATATTGTTGGCCTCAGAGATACACCAACCATCCTGTAGCTTGTTGATAGCTCTACTGTTAAACCTGATGGGATGATAGAAGATGTTATAGTTACACTACACTATTGGGATTATCTAGTAGATTTTGTTGTTCTCTCACCTAAAGCTGATATGGGGGTGTATCCTCTCATCTTAGGGAGAATGTGGTTAACCACAACTGATGCCTTCATAGCTTGTAGGTTAGGGAAGATGATGATATCAAATGGAGTCCATACTTAAAACTCGAGTGTTTACTCTCCTGCTTAACCCATGTTGCTAGATGATGATGCAGTATGGCCTAAATTAGAGGATACTAAATTTGAATCCAACTTGATTCATCAGCTCATGATGATAGATAGATATCCATTTCTAGCTGATAGGGAAGAAGATGAGATAATTACCTCTATTGTCACAAATGAATATGGTATAGGTTCTCAGTTGTGTTCATGGTCTGATTGTATCTTGGAAACTATTCAGCCAACTCCCAGTGCATCTCCATACTTATCATCCTCTCACTTTCTTCATTCCTTATTACCACATGAGATGGATTCTCTTCTAGTTTCTCCAATATCCATGATGGATAGAGTACGTAAGGTTGAAGTTAGTCTGGGAAGGGAGTTAAATATCAGCAATGCTTTGTCACTATCACACCACAAAGATATACTCAAGTTGTTGTAGGAAAATCAAAAGGAATTTGCCTAGGATTATATAGACATGAAGGGGTTAGATCCTAAAATTTTCACACATAGGATCTATATTAGCTCAGACTATAAACCTATATGGCAGCCTCAGAGGAGAGTTAATCCTGTCTTGCGAGACATAGTTAAGACTGAACTACAAAAGTTGCTAAACGCTGGTTTCATCTACCCCATTTCTGATAGTCAATGGGTTTCACCCTTAATTAATGTACCTAAGAAAGGGGGTAAATGGAGAGTTTGTGTAGACTATAGGGAATTGAATACAACCACAAAGAAAGACCATTTTCCATTGCCCTTTATTGATCAAGTTCTTGATAATTTAGCTGGCAAGAAATAATTTTATTTCATAGACGGGTTTAGTGGCTATAATCAGATCCAAATAGCTCTAGAAGACTAGGAGAAAACCAATTTCACCTATCCATGGGGAACCTTTGCATAGTCAGTCTTACCTTTTGGCTTGTGCAATGCTCCAACCACTTTCCAAAGAGCTTTCATTAGCATTTTTTTGATATATTTTCTGACCGTATGGAAATCTACATGGATGAATTTATTGCTTATGGGAACACTTTTGTTGAAGCTAAAGACAATCTGGGAAAAGTCCTCAAGAGATTCCAGGACTACAATCTTTCTCTCAATAATGAGAAATGCTTTATAATTATGGAGGAAGGTGTTGTGTTAGGAAATTTCATATCCTCTCAAGGCATACAGGTAGATCCAGCCAAGATTTCAATAATAAGCACATTGTCTACACCTGAGAAGCAAAAGGATGTTTGGAGTTTTCTCGGACATGTTGGCTATTACAGGAGGTTTATCAAAGATTTTAGTCAAATTTCAATCCCTTTATATAACTTTTTGAAAAAGGATTATGAATTCTCCTGGAATTCTGAGTGTGACAAATCCTTCCTACAACTCAAGGAAGTTTAGACAACTGCACCAGTGTTGTGAGGTCCAAATTGGGGATTGCCATTCCATATTCATATAGATGCCTCTAATTATGCTATAGGAGAAGTACTGGGCCAAAAAGAAGATGCAATAGAACATGCCATTTATTTCATCAGTAAAAATCTTCAGGGAACAGAGTTCAACTATACTGTAATAGAGAAAGAACTGCTTACAGTAATTTATGCTCTGAATAAGTTCAGGCATTATATTACTAGTTATGAGATTTTTGTCCATAGTGACCATTCAACTATCAGGTATCTAATGAAAAAACCAGCTATTTTAGGAAGGTTGGCTCGCTGGTTTCTACTAATGCAGGAGTTTGATATTACTATTGTGGACAAGCCAAGGAAAGTCAATGTTGTAGCCGATTTTCTCTCTCAATTGCATGTTCCTGATGATCCTGTAGCCATTGATGACAGCTTTCTAGATGAGCATATTTTCCTGTTGTCAGCAAAAAATCCATGGTATGCTGATATTGAAAACCATCTTACCACAGGTCAGACCCAAGCTCACTTCTCTTCAAAGGAGCAGAAATTGCTAGCTGAGAAAAGCTTTAACTTTTCTTTGATTACTGGAATCATGTTTTACACTGGTCCAGATCAGATTATGCACAGATGCATACGAGAAGATGAAAACTATGAAATCCTTCAGGCATGTCATGATGAACCATGTGGTGGCCACTTTGCATCCAAGAGGAAAACATTCAAAATTATGACCACTGGTTACTATTGGTCGACTCTACACAAGGATGCAGCCCAGTATACCAAGAAGTGTGATCGGTGCCAATGAATGGGAAGACCTACTAAGACTAATGAGATGCTCTTGCAGCCTCAGGTGGTGGTGACACCCTTTGATAAATGGGGCATTGACTTTGTGGGACCAATTGAACCCTCTTCTTAAGGTAAGTCTTATATTTTGGTCTGCACTGATTATGTTACCAAGTGGGCTGAAGCTAAACCGATGAAGCATCCTCAGGATAATAATGTTGTTAAATTCTTATATGAGTTCATTTTCATGAAATTTGGTGTTCCTAGGGACTTAGTCTCTAACCAGGGAACTCAATTCACTTCCAACCTCATAGCTACTTTAATGGAGGAGTATTAAATTCACCATGGCATGTCATCTCCTTACCATCTGCAATAAAATGGCCAGGTAGAAGTCACCAATAGGGAACTGGAGTCCATCCTTACCAAGACAGTCTCTGTTCATAAGAAGGATTGGGCAACCAAGATTTCTAAAGCACTTTGGGCCTATAGGACTACATGGAAGACTACTACATGATTCACCCCGTTCCAACTAGTCTATGGTAAGTCTGCCATGATGCTTGTAAATTTGAGCATAAGACATTGAGGACTACATTGGAACTTAATCTCAACCTTACTAATGCCCAGAAGGAGCATATCCTCAATCTAAATAGTCTTGATGAGTGGAGGAAATCTGATTTGTCAAACATAGAATTGGTTCAACAACAGCACAAGTAGTGGCATGATAAATTTATCAAGGACAAGAAATTTTCCGTAGGTGACTGGGCTCTCCTATACGATTCCAAATACCAGCATACTCCTGGCATGTTTCAAACACGCTAGTTAGGTTCTTATGAAATTGTTGCTATTTTCTCCAATGGTGCTGTTCAGCTATCTACTGTTGATCCTGTCTATTTTAAGTTGCTGGTTAATGGTCAAAGGCTCAAATTGTACCACAAGCCTCAAAGCCATAAGGAGTTCCTACAACAATTCCAATTTGACAATGGTCACATGTCTACTGCAGAAAATGGATATGGGCCAGTCACTCATATTCATTCTTCGCTTTAAGCAACATTTGCATCACCTCACAATAAATACTTTCCTCCAGAAAGTACTTTCTCCATAATAAATTTTATCTCACCTTCTCTCTCTTCCATATTTTTCATTCAATCATCTCACTCCATCAGTGCATGTCTCATCTCAAAATGCTCTTCCTGCAACACTTTCCAGGTTAGTGCCACATTCCTTTGTACATATTTTATTTTATTCACTTTTATTAGGATTATGTGTTTTTATTTCATTTTTTCTCTTGCGAGATGTGGCTTGGTGGGACCCATGCCTTCAACTTAGTTGGGGGGAGGGGATTTCTTACTATATTATATTTTTCAAAATTTTCAAAAAGATGATTTTCATGCAAAATACAACATCTCTGGCATTTACTCCTTGTCTTTTCAAATCCTTTCAAAATGACTGCTGTAAAGTGTTTAACAAGTTGGCATCCTATGATTGTGTCATCATTAATGAAAAGAATATAAATCTATTAAAACTCTAGTTTGATTAATGATGATCTAGTCACGAATTGTTTGGGGTGGCATACCTTAACACACATGAGTGAGTTATGAAATATCATTCATCTTTATAGTTTTAATTTCTTGATGCAAGCGATATCTAGTACAGTACTCCACCATTTTTCATTTATTGCACCTTGAGTCTGCAAAATTCTCTATCATGAGCTTCTGAACATGCTTTTGCAAGCATCTTGTTGTCTATAGAAATGGGTGGAGACCTTCAGAGGCATGAGCCTACTGATCATAGAGTCCTTCTGGGAGACGCACCTAGCCATGAGAAATTTTGGAGGAGAGGTTGGTTAGATTATTGTCTAAGCCTTAATGGGTTCGATGAAGAAATTGCTTTCTAGTTTCTAAATACTTTACAGGATGGGGTTGCATTAGTGAAAGGGTTAAGGGTTGAGTTCACAGAAGATATCATTGCAAAGGTAATGCGATTGTCGCAGGAAGGAGAAAAATGGTCGAAAGATATTGATTTATATTCTGCTAGGGCAAAATTCACCTTTCATGGTGATCCCCAGTTAGACATTGATAAGAAGAAGGGCACCTCAAGAATTTCATTTCCTATGGACTACATGCAACCAACTACATTCATCATCCAGTACTTCACTTGTGAGGGCCATTACAAGTACCTCCACAGGCTGCATTTCAAGATCTTGAGTGCTCTTCAACATGATAACAGGCCGGCAAGCTTACCTAATTTTTTATTTAATATTATATAGAAGCAAGCTTCTTTTGTTCAGTCAGGAAAGAATCAAGCTGTGTCCCATCACTATTTAATAAAATTTGTTGTAGACAATGGAATTAAATAAATAGTCGATAGGAACATGGGAAGAATTTTTGCAAATGGATGACATAGCACCTAGAGTAGTCGACCCTAGAGGCTAGGGTGTAGGGAGAAGAGAAAGTTAAGAAATAGGGGTTCATAAGGTAATTCAAAGAATTGTTCCTGAAGCCTCATCTTCACATCCTAAACTACCAAAGAAAATGGCTTATAATGTAGATATTCCTGCTGCCAGTAGGAAGAAGAACAAAGGAATTGAAATTGTTGTTAATCTTGACACTCCACCCGCTGAAGAGTCTAGGTCACCTCCTAGGGAAAGTAAGGGAGAAATCCTAGAGGCGGAGGAGATAATTAAGGATAAAAGGCCTAGTAGTGGAAATGGAAGTAGTGGAGCTGATGAAACCCTACCTCTAGCTGAAGAAAAGACCCCAGAGAATCCTCTTGTAGAAACTCTAGAGGAGGAAGCCACTAGAAAGAAGAAATGAAAGAATCCTCTGAACCCTATCCAAACCCCTGCCAGGAGAATCCCAAGACTTTCCACCACTACCAGTAAAAATGTTGACCCTCCTAATCAACCTATCGACATTGAATCTTTGCAGTCCATAGAAAAACCCTCCTTTGAGCCAATAGGCCAAGAATTTGTAGAAACTGATATTGTTTCTGGTAAGAAAAATGTGGAAGTAGAAGTTGCAAGGAATGATACTATTTTTGATAAGGAGAATATTAAAGAAGAAGATATCCTTGCTATTGAATACATCCTTATAGATAGTAATGAAGAATCTAGTGAGGTAGAGGGATTTTCCGATGACCCTGCTAACTAGGATGCTCTTGAGGATTGTGTTGATCAAGAAATTTTGGATGATTCAAAAGGCTTACCTTCTGATGAATTTCTTGTGATCGGTAAGGATGTGATTGACAATGTACTAGGGTAGGATGGTAAAGATGGGTTGGATGCATTGGTTAGAGTAGCTAAATCTTTCCACAAGGGAAATTCAGAAAAGCCTCTTGTTGTGTGTAGAGAGAACCCTTCCACACACAAAAATGACATAAAATTTCCTCGGCCTGCACCTCATTGTGCACCAGAATGGATTAATATGTTTCACTAGGAACCTATGACACCTCCAAACTTGTCCACACCCTTAGCTACAAGGTTGCATTTGTATCAACAGTTTTTTTGGGAAAAAGCACAATGGGAATTAGAAAAGGAAAAGCTACAGAGGACTATTGATGAGCAAGCACATTAGTTAAAACAAAAAATAGACCAGATAGCAGTATTGGAAGGAAGAGTTAAAAATATCACTGAGTTAATTCTTGAAGCCATGGCATGCAGGTCGCCATCTCCAGTCTATGATCTGTTCCTCAGAGAATAGTTTGTTAATTTTAAATTAACCAAGGTTGTAGAAGGGCTGAATCCTTCAGTTTTGACCCCACATGAATTTTATGATGCATTCTAGTCAGCCCCATGTCTATGAAAAATTTGTTATGTGAGTTATACCTACATAACCTTGCTGTACCAAATGACCAGGATTGGAACTCTCTTCTATATGTAGGAGATGTTTAGTTGAGGGCAGTGATGTCATGGATATAGAATGATATAAGAAAAGAGCATCAGTCTTTTCCATACATGAATGGTGAGATAGAGACCCCCTTAATGATGAGACCTAAAGTACAACATTCTAGGTGAACTTTTCTAAACTGGATTTTAGTCACCATGAACCCAAGTAGGACCAACAAGGTCAATCCAATTAGGGAACATGCATATGCAGACTGGGAACAACAATCATCGCAGAATTTTGACGCTACAGTCACTGCATGTAAGCATAGGTGGGTAAGGATGTGATATGATTTAAAAATTAGAGAACCTCATTCTCCACAAAACTTCATACTTGCCACTCATAGAGCCCCGTGGTATGTAATGCTAGGCAAGACATTGCTCAATTATTGGATTCCACTAAGGTTCCAGCCACCCCTTCTCCTGCAACCATTGCTGGCAGTAAATGAAAATACAAAGGATTATGACATGGAAAAGGAAGAGCAGCGATGAAGACAACTCAGGAAAAACCAAGGGTATTTCAATCAGGTTGTCGATGAGCCAGGGGAGAAAAGTGCCAGTGACCTAAGACTACGAGCTCAGATTCACAACTTTATGATTGCTAGGGACCAACAATAGAGTAGTTGGGGGGAAAGGTGAGCCTCTCTGACAGCCATCTTTTCTAGTGTTTTTAATTTTCTTTTCAGTAGTTACTTGCAAAACTGATACTTAAACTTATGGTTTTATATATATTTCATATGTGTAAAGACATAAGTAGGGAAGTAGATGATAAAAAGGACATGATATATTTTTCTTAGAACTCATGGATGGAAATGATAAGATGCAGTAAGTTGTATGTTAAATGAATGGTTCCTTTTCCCTATGCTATGTTTGTGGGTAGTTTCTTTCCTGAAGCCATATGTCTCACAAGAGTATTAATTGAAGCTTAAACACTTTCTTCTAATATTAATGATGAAGATATATATGTGTTAAAAGTGGTATGTGTGTATTAATCCTTTTGCAGGAATCAATGGGAGTGGTTTAAGTCCAGCATAGTGGAGCTGGAGAAGTCAAAGATCATTCTTTCCTACCACAGACCTCGGGCTGAATCAGTTAAGGGAGCACATGAGAAATATAAGGTGTGACTACTGCACGGTCTTCATGAGAAGACCAAGTCAGTACCGTTTCCTGTTGCATGTAGCACGCGTGGATCTAGAGCCATCATGTGCTGTATTCTGGGAAGATTTATTGTTGATAACTTTCATTTTTGTTATGAGACATTATATATTGATAACGATCCTCATTGATGGAGTGATCGTAGATTTAGGGAGTAGTTGTAGCATTCCTTTAAATAAGTCGACTGTTGTAACTTGGGAGAGTTAGTCGAGTTAGTTAGTTCTTGTAGAATCATTTTGTAATTCGGTAGTAGAAGAAATACAATCTTGTTACATGTTGTATCTATGCTTTGCAAATGAATAAATGAGATCTTCAATTTTTAATATCTGAGTTTCATTTCATTCACTCTTCCGTGGGGGCCCACGCGGGAGGTGAAATCAGTTTGTAGTTCAGTAGGAATTAGTCTTAAGTTCATTTGAAGTATTTAGAACTCTATTGCTCCTGCAACCATTGGTAACATAACTATTGGTTGTTCCTACAACATAAGCAAGTAAGATAAGTTTACTGTTATAGCATGTTCTTAAATCTTTAGATTAAGCTGCTCATTCCATTTCCTAGCTTAGTATCTCTTTCAGCATTCCCATTTGTATAGATAGTAATGACACCTAGTATAGATTAGAGAATATACTTTGCAGACGCCATTCGAAGTCTACGTCCCTGGTCGATAATTCAATGAGTTCAACATGTTATTTTTAGTATAATATTTGTCATTGTCTTGTTACAAAGTCACTATAAAAAGGATGTCCAATTCTTAAGTACAAGGGTATTATACTGAGAAGTCAATGGAATCTGGCCTTCTCCAAAGATTCAATCTCACTTGTCAAGTCCCACACTTGGATATTGTTTCCATGTTTCATGAGGTCGCCTAGATGGCTAACCACCTTGTAGGTAAGGGTGTAGACTTTGGTGTTAATAGTGAATAACTATGTCATCTATGCATTTAAATTATTAAAGTTAGCACCAATTATCATTTCCAATGTGCACACAATGATCTATCACCATGTTAGCCTGCAACTATATTGACTACTAAAATCGCTTCTTATATCTTCATAACTCTACCAAAAATCAAAATTGTACCTCCAAAATTGGTGTGTAGAATCTATATACATCCTTCATACTTCTCCTATATGTGCGCTATAAAATCTTTCCTCTGTATATTTTACCAAACCTTTTTGTATATCCTTCTAGTGTACTCTATTCTTTATCCTGGGCTTGGTTATCTCTTCAACTCAGTTCCAGTAGAGGCTCCAAATATGTCGCGCACATGTATACCATGTCTAGACATCATGTAGTTTCCATCAATGATAACATACACTAATAATAAGCATGCTATGCAGTGTCTCTTTCCAACACGATATGATAAAGGTGGATGGAAATGAAGGATTGGGGCCGTCAATTTATAGGTAAATAGAGGATAGAATGGTCGATTGAGATGCAAGGCTCACAAAGGGACAAGATGCATTTGGAGGGAAGCACATGGATTGTGATTTCTCAAATCCATAGCATGGTGACAAGTGTCACCATGAGAGGTATTGCGAGAACATTGGGGGTTGAGAAGATATGACATAAAGGAACATGTTGTCTTAAATCTCAAAGGTCAATCCTTGAGGAATGTGACTATTTTGGAAAGTGGGAAGAGATTTGGAGAAGTGGGAAGAAGAAATTAAATATTCCTTGGAGGGAACAAAAGTGGAAGAATGTGGTTGTGGATGTATTAGGAGGATGTGATGGGAGGAGAGAATGAGTGGAGGGAATAATTAACTAAATAGGAATACTTAACTAATTAAGTGAGGGTTAGTATTGTTAGAATTCATAGAATTCATACACCAAGATCCCCTATAGAAAAAAACCTGTCACAAAAGCAAAGAATGGAGACACAACAAAGAATGCTTTGAAATATGAAATATTATTTTAGAGAGGGAATAACTAAAATACAATGAGATCAAACCTTATAAAGGTGATCAAAATCCTAAAAGGGAAATATCTAGATTGCATGATAATAATTAATAAAAGAATTAATTATTATATGCCTAAAGTTTATCTTAAGTAAACTAGAGATAATAAGTGACTTAATAATTAAATCAAAATGATTTAATCAATAAGTGAAATAACTTATTACTCTAACAAGTATGTGCAAGTGGGTTGGGTTGAGTTGGAATTATGGGTTAAGTGGCTGGAGGATGGTTAGGTAAGGGTTAAAGTTAGGAGCCATGTGCTTAAATAGATTAAATAGGATTTATTAATCTAAAATAGAAGAATTAAGGGGTAAATGAATTAATTAACAAAAATGGGAATTTTTTTTAATTAATAGAGGAAGGGGGTTTTTAATTAATTAAATATTTGTCCGTTGCTATTTGATTAATTGGGCTATAGTTAATTAATTGAATTGATTAAATAAAAGGTTGACATAAGTTAATTAAATAATGATATTTAATTAATAATGTCTAAAAGAAAATTTAATTTAATTAGAAATCAATTGATCAAATTTAGGTGTCTACATTTTCCCCCTTTTGAAATGACATTATAATCACATTATTTTCAGGAAGTGTAAAATTTTGATGACTCAAATAATTTAAAAGAAATAAATTTTCCCTAGACTATGAATAGTGATGTTAGTTAGATAGGGTGATGCCCCCTCAAGAGGGAAGACGGGAAAGAAAAAGGGACCCATGTGACATCTCGAAACAAAAGTTGGTGCGGTGGGATGGAAGAAGGAGGACGATAAACAAAGATCATTAGTGTGTTCAGGGTACAAAACAAAGCTCTTGGGTAGAAAAGGGGGAAGGAATGGCCCCATAGGGGCTGGGAAGGTGAAAAGAAAACCCTAAAAGGGCCCTATATGAGCCAAAAGGGGGAAAAATGTCACACATTTTCACCCTAGGCCTTGAGAGATTTGAGAGAGGAGATCATTTCCTTATTGATTTTAGTGAGATTTGAGCAGTTGGAGGAGATGGTGCAATTCAAAAGAGTGCAGCATAGGAAAGACATTGTGAGGAGCATCGAGCAGCATGGCTAGATGGATCGAGATGTGAGTGCCGAAACCTTGACCTTGTCCTTTAATTTTTTTCTATATATTTTTTCTTTTAGACTAGGAACCACAATCCCGTAGGGTCGCATCCCAAGGGAGTGCCCACAAGTTTGGTAGGAATATGTTCTTTCTTGATTGTGGTTTTGGGGGGTTTGAACTAGTGTAATTGGAATGCATTCCCATGCCCACGGGCACACAGAAAGGATCTACAAGAATGCATTCCCATGTGGTGAGGATTAGTGGAAACGCGTTACCATAAGGTTATAGGGTAGGTTAGCATGAGAGGGGGAAACAATGAGTGATAAATAGTTAGGTGATAGGAGAGGGAGGTTTGGATAGGAAAGTACTTGTATCTGACTTGTGGGGGTTTGGATTGTAGCAATCCTAAGAGCCACTGGTGTCTCGGGAGAGGCACATGGTATTTCTAAGGGAAATATACCATTTTACGCCAAAATATTAGGCTCTAGAAAACATGTTGGGACTAGGATATTTAGAAAGGATGCCCCATGTGAAGGCCTACATGGATATAGTGACCACTTTATGTGAGAAGGATAGGTGGGAGACATCAAAATTCCATCTCCTAACTAGGGAGATGATGGTGACCACAGAGGACTTTTATAAAATCTTTTGAGTCCTGATTAGGGGGTGAAAAGTGGTGGCTAGGGTGGTGACATAGAGAGATGCAGTGCAAAGTATACTGGGGGAAGATGCACCCTTGAGACATGGACAATTAGCTCTATATTAATTCTTGGATTAGGCACCTCTAACATGAAGAGTACAATTCTACGCATGCGGGATGGTTGGGAGCCACATTGCCCTAGATGTAGGAGGGATAAGGTTGACATTGGGATTGATTCCAATGGTGGTGGATATAGTGGAGAGGGGGTGACCTATGGCATGTGGAGCCTAGATGTTAGAAGATTTATATAGGGATATTTATATGATCTATTATCATGGATCACTGCATTAAGGGTGTAACATTCGCTTCATGACATTTCGACAAGTGTGGACTTGGGAGAAAAACATTTTTGCAACTAGTAGGTAGGGGGCACATATGAGATGAGGAGCCAATTGTATAGAGATGATGCACTGTATGAAGAGGGATAGGATGTAGGGGGAGGTGAGTAGGCTAGTAAAGGATGGTCATGGGGTGATAGGGGAGAGAGATACCTTACAAAGGGAGAGGGATAGTTTGCTGTATGATGTGGCTGGACTTAGGTAGGATGGGATAGAATAGAGGGTGAAGCTTTCTAGGGAGACAAAAAGTATTTAGGACTAGACCATCAGTTGGGATGCCTTGGAGGAGGCGAGTATGAGGAGTGATGAGAGGATTGGTAAAGGGAACAGGAAGGTAGTTCAAGAGCTGAGGGAGGTCTCAGAGTAATTGGGTTTTAATAGAGCCACCTACTTTGCAACAATACCACTAGAGAGGAGGGTGGAGTATGTGCCCTTGCATAGGTAAAGAAGTTATCTTGGGGGATACAAGAGATAGACAAGTAGCTCCAGTAGGAGCACCCATTCCCATAGGATAGGGCACATTTAGAGGCACACACAGTTAGTGGGATCTAGATAGAGTGGAAAGGGACAAGAGGGGGTGATATAGGTACAACCTAGGTAGAGGGGACATGGTAGGTTACATAGGATGAAAAACCATTGGTTACTGAGAGGCCATACTCCTAATTACTTGGGATATCAGTCCCCACAGACCCACCTAGACAAGATGACATTCCCCAAGATTCTACCAGCCAACCGCTAATAGTGTGATTTTTGAGCATTGATGTATACTAGTTGATCCATATGTATACTGCATGATGTATTTTTTAGATACCTAATTTATTTATTCTTTGATGTACCATATGCATGATAGTGAATCGTTGATGGACCTTGATGGAATTTTATGGACTGTATATATTTTTTGAGACATTTTAAGAGATTCATATATAGATGGAGAGTTGATTGGGATCATGTGCCACATGTATTTTTATGTTTTTTATGATGTATGGATGCAATTATGTATGATGATGTGCTTATGTGTGTGTGATGCAAGATGTGATGCTTTTACATATACTATATAATCATTTACGCAATCCTAGTCAAGAGGATTAAGGGTGAACGAAAAGATGAGGAAATGAGAGGGATATGGTGGGGAAATGAAGGATTGGTTTTTGAAGCTTGAGTGAGGGTTATTACAAGATAGAATACCACCATGTAGTGAGAACTTATTTTTATTTATAAATATCAATAACCTACCATGGCTACAAAGAACCAAAGGTAATGACTCAAAAAGTACACAAGGATGTCTCCAACATCATGCCTAATTCACAAAGAGCTAGGGTGGATATGATGCAAGCAGGATCCATAAAAAAATGATATTTCACAAGTGCACCATGCAACTACAAGGGATCATATTTTGGAAATGCAAGGGTCATCTATGACTGACCCATAGATAGAAAAGATAACGACCTTGCTCTAGGTGTTACCATACATAAAAACACTATGATATAAAAGATCATGTTAACCCCGAGGAGGAAACTACCAAAGAGCCTGGAGAAGATATCAAAGAAACCCAAAAAGCAAATACAAGACCAAAATGAAAATACAAAAAACATCTTTTACCAAAGAGATTGGCTGAATGAAGATGATTTGATGAGGTCTGACGCAAGGAAAGATACATCCTACAAGGACCAATGATGGGGTGGGATTTGCAAAATTTTTTTCTAATGGGAAAAGAGGTTGTGATGACAATTAAGATGGTAAAGGATTTTTCAAAGGAACTTGATGAAGTTATAGGTTGAAGGATCAAAGATCTCAACCAGACTTGACACAACAGATGACCTAGAGCAACAATAATTAAAAAGGGACCTAAGCAGGGAAAAAATTGATGTGGTATGTATAAAATGGAGAAATTGACAACCAATATATACAACTATTATGTACAAATCTTGTGGATTAGGATAGTAGTACGATATACAATGTGCACATGTGATAATTGAACACCCAAGGAATAGGCGATTGGTGTTGTGAAACTAGGTGGTTATGGATGAATGTGGGGATGAAGGCATGCAGGGTGAGGATTTTGATAGATAATAGCAGACCATTTATATATGGCACTTTTTTCTAGGTTTTCACCACATATGCTTATCCAAGGAACTTGATTTCCAAGTTTTCACCATTGGATGCTTATTTCTCTTTACTTTATTTCTTTAAAAAAAATAATATTTTCAAAACTTTTTGTATTTTTTTATGGTTTTTTTAAGACAAGGTACACTATGATAAATTAGACATAGAATAATTTCAAATGAATGATATTTAGGGGATCATTCAATGGTTCACCTTCTGGAGTGGATAAATGATATACCCCTAAGCCATAACTTGTTGTGATTACATAAGGGCCAATCCAAATGGGATCAAACTTTCCCTTCTCTCAGTTTTGTTGTACCTTCTAATTTTTTCTTAGTACAAGATCCCTTACTTGAAATTGGAAAGGGAGGATCTTCTTATCATAGCTCCTCCTAATCCAATTTTGGTACACAACTAGGTGATCATATTCTTTCTGTCATTTCTCATCCAATAGATTGAGTTGAGTAACTCTTCCTACTCGATAATCTTCCTCCATGAATAGATTCTTGAGTGATACAAAAAGGGATGGAAATTCAACTTTGATAGGTCAGATTGATTCAACACCATAGACCAAAAAGAGGGGGTGGTTCCAGTAGGGGTGAAGAAGAATGTGCGATATGCTTAGAGGGCACAATTAATATGGAGGTGCCAGTCATGACTAGTTTTATTCACAACCTTTTTGAGGATTCTTAGTATGGTTTTGTTGGTTGAATTAGCCTGGCCATTACCTTGGGGATAATATATGATTGAATAGTGGTTCTTGATATGGAATTGGTTGCATATTTTAGTGATGTTTTGGTTTTTGAACTGTTCTTCATTTTTTATTAAGATGGTATAGGGAATTCCAAAATGATAAATGATGTGGTAGAGGATGAATTTGGATATCTAGACACTAGTAGTGAGGGATAGTGGAATGTCCTCTACCCATTTTGTGAAGTATACTATAGAAACTATGATGTATTTGTTCCCATCAGATGAATTGGCGTGAATTTGGTCAACAAGGTTGAAGCTCCAATAGGAGGACCAAGATGAGGTGATGGGGTGCAGATCCTATGTTGGTGTGTGGATGAGATCTGCGTGCTACTTACATAGTCAAAATATTTTAAGCAAATCACAAGAATCATGTTCCATAGTAGGTCAATAGTATCTGAACCCAACCAAATTCTTGCTCAAACATAAAAAATGTTTGAGCAAGAATGATGCCCTGAGATGAATTACACTCTACAAATGCAAGATTCTCCCTGTTTTGATGGAATGATAAATAACACCATTCAGAAGTTATGGTCAAGAAAGGAGAAATCACACTCCAAAGTGACAATAAATCCTCTAACAACTATAACAACAAACCTAAATGGTGGAAAAAGAATAAAAATGTTTTTATTGATGGAGTGGTCGAAGCCTCAAATGGGAATGTTAAACCAGCCATGTTTAATCTCACAAACAACCTACAAGCAATCAAAAAAGCTAAGGTAACAATAACAATACCAAGAGAAAATAGTGATACCAATAAGAATAATCCATGGACGTCTAGACCACAATGAACATTTAATCCATTGGGAGAACCAATTGAGATGGTTTTGAAGACTCTCTTGGATAAAAAAATCATCACTTTATCAGAGTCAAAACCAAGTGAACCAGAAGTAAAACCAAGGTGGTGAAATGATAATGCCTATTGTGAGTTCCATAAGAATAAAGGACACAAGACTAATGATTGTGTTAAACTCAAACACATTATACAAGATCTCATTGATGGAGGCAAGATTAAAGTGGAAGGACATACAACTAATGAAGATCACACAAAATATAATAACGAATTTCCCAACTATGAAAAAAAAGAAGCCTCTAAAGGAAAAATAAATGAAGTCAATTACACCTATTCCCATAATGATAATGTGATCAATATGTTGTACATAAAGAATGAATCAATCAATGTGATCACTATCAAAGGTGTCAAGGAAAAATCAACACATTTAAATGTGGTAACACGAAGCCAAGCACAAATCATGATTAAAGGGGTTAATTCCTCATCCAAATGGGAAACATCATCTAAAACACCTTTTATCACAATTCCTAAACCATAAACATCAAGAAAATGGTTCCTACACCTTTTGCTAACTACTGTGTGTCTGAATTATGTACCTATAAGCTGCAACACAACACTTCAATATGCCATTGCATCACTGGTTAGAAATATGGAAATCAATTGAAAAGTATAAGGAAATCATTGCATTGCTTCCTATCTAAGAAGAGTATGATTTAAGCTCTAAATTTCCCTCAGATCATGCATTAAATTAGTGACACGTTTAGTCCTAGAATGGAAGATTCATTGAAAAATTGAAGCTAACTATCATGCAATTCATTCTTAGAAATGATGAAAGGATTTATTAAAGCATAAATGGAAGTTATCTAATTAGTAATTGGAATCATCAAACAAAATGACAACATAAGTGTGCAATTAAAATTCTAAACTTGGGGGCCTATTGAGCTCAAAATTCACTTCTTTTATGGAAGAAATTGAGAAATGAGTGGTTTAGATCAACTTGTGAGGAGAGGTGAGGATTGAATCTTTGGTGATCCATGTGAGTGATTCATGTGAGTGAACTCTCTTTGGTTCATGGATTGACTTTCCATGTGCAAGTGATGAGTTGTATTTAGAGATTTTATTAACTCCCTTTTAATTAATTACTTTAGCCAAGGATTTAATTGGGTTGATTTGATTTAAATAGGCCAAGGTAATTAATGTGAAGTAGTGATGAAATCACTTTGATTTTAGGAGATTAAATTGATTTTTGATGAATTATGCCAATATCGAATAGTTGGATTGACATAATTAGGAGTATGATCATATTTAGGGAAAATAGGGTCTCTAGTTAGAGTAGACCAAATTAGGGTGGTTACAACTACAACTTGGTGGACCAATTACAAAGAACCTCAGCTCAAATCTCTATATTTGTGTTATTCAAGATCTCTTTAGTGCATAGGGAAGTTCTTGAATAAGCCCTACATTCTTCCAATGTTCCAAAAGACATAGATGTAGATAGATTACAGGGAATGGTCAATCACATATCAACTCCACATTATCTCTCTTTTTTAGAAGAGGATGATAAATCTTTAACTCATCGCCATAATCAACCCCTTCACATTGAGGTTCTGATCCATAAACACCATGTAAAATGTGTATTGATAGATGGAGGCACGGGGTTGAATATATCCACTCTAAACCACATAAAAGCATTGGGATTTTTAGAGAACACAATTGATTCAAGGTGTAAGATAACCATCAAGGCTTATGATGAAGAGGAAAGGTCATCCAAAGGACTATTTTTTTTACCAATAAGAATAGGACCAATAGAATGAGATGTGATTTTTCAAGTTGTTGATCTTCCATTGGCCTATAACATACTACTAGGAAGACCTTGGATACATAAAATGCAAGAATTTCCCTCTACTTACCACTAATGTATCAAATTCCCACACAATGGGGTAGAAGTAACAATTCCTGTAGATTCAAGCTACACTTGCAATAACATCAAGGCAGATAGTATGGTTCCTCACAATAAGGAAGTTCCAAAAGAATTCCCAGCTGAAACCTCTAAATACATGGTGATGAGAAGCTTTGGAAAGACATTAAAACTTGAAGAAATTAGAATGGGGAATACAAATTAGATACAAAAACATCATGGGATAACATTCTTGTATCTTTGAGATCATATGGGAGACCCTCCCCCTCTTTTACACCTTCTGCATCAAAAGGAAAAGGCATTCATGAACCAATTGGTATGGTTAGAGCTACAACCTCTCACGAAGAAGAAAATGAAGATAAAGTTGTCTTGGCTTGGCTATATAAAGAGGAACAAAGAGAAAATGAAGTAAATCTCCTAAAAAGTATGGCAAAGGTTATGATGTTCTCAAAAAAATGGGATACAAAGGGAAGGGACCTTTAGGAGATAAAGGCAAGGGACTCATTGAGCCTATCCATATGGAATTAGAGACACTAAAGACAAAACAAGGTTGGGTTTCAATAACAAGTCAAAACAAACTACTTCAAGAGAAGGTACAATCGTTGATAAAGGAAGTGACAAAGAAGAAGAAGAAGTTGAAATCATACCCTGGACATATGAAAGATCATTTCCTATAGGTACTAAAGATCCAAGATACCAAGGAGAACACTATGTACCTACTCATTTTGAAGAATAACTAGAGCATCATATTCCCTTGTTGTCACAAGATAATATCCAAGAAATAGAAGAGGAAGAAGAAGATTTTGTAGAGGGTTTTCAAGAAGGAGGATACTATGAAGAAAGGCATCAAGCACCAAAAGAAGAAAGGAACAAGGAAGAAGAAGCAAGTAGCTCAAACACTCTTGATGAATCATATTCTGTAAGACAACAACAAAGTATACATCCTAACTAGGGGAAATTGGTGAAAAACTCACATGTCCTGGATCTACCACACTTTGATTCACAAATGGCCAATAGGATACACCAGATAATTATTGCATAATTTCTAAATTGATTTGATGACAATATCTCAGACTCACATGATTATGAATGGGATCACATGTCTGATGCTACCATGGATATTGAGGTAGATGTAATCCATGTTAGGATTAAGTAATACTGAGAGGGGGGGGGGGGGGAAATCAATATTACAACACTTTAAACATGAANGGGGGGGGGGGGTAAATCAATATTACAACACTTTAAACATGAAATAAATAGTTTCCAACTTAACCATGTAATTATTGAAATGAAAAGAACATAAGCACACAACACATAACTCATAACACCATAAATTATTATCAAGGAAACCTTGGCCAAGGGAAAACCCTGGTGGGGATGGTACCCACAAATATGCACTCAAAGTATAGTATCCCTATTAGGAGATCTAGCCATATTAGGAGCTGAATATTACATTAGTATATTCTCCTATAGGGGAATACAAAACCCTGTTAAAGGTATACTGAGCACACTGTTGTTACAATCAGAAATAGCTCTATTATAATCAATTCTTAGTAGTGAACATTACAAGCATTAGCTATGCTTAGATAATTCTAGTTGTATCTTTCATTTGTCTTACACCACAATGCATCCATGCAATCCATCTACTTCATATTATCTCATCACTTACACAATTCACTTTACAAAAAGCTCTTCATATATATATTTCTATTACATCATTCAGTTGGTGACCATATACTACCAAAGAATAGAACCATAATCAAAATACAACTTATTATGCTAGGAGTCCATGATATACTCCCTCAATCATTGTGACTGTTCACCTGCTCTGTATCCCTATTACTCTGTCTTTGAATGAATTAAAAACACTTTAACTCACTGCAATCCAAACCAAAACTCAAGCAACCTTACCATAAGTTCATACATACTCCAAAATGTCTTCCTCTAAGCTCGCATGTCCCCATGCATCATATACTATCTTTTCTGTCCAAAACTATACCGCTATACTTTATATTTTTGATTACTGTACTTAGTCAGTTTGCTATCTGTACATCCAAAACCATAAAAAAATTTAAGCGATTATCATTCCAAATGTGTTTCCATAAATGACAACCCTCAAGTGTATCATATCACTCCATAAATGCATCACTTGCCAACAATATCTCCCTTTGACATTGATGGAAACACTTAGGGAAAAATGACTAAGTGTCAATACCAAAAAGATATCTGTACATTTTCCTCTTCTTCATTTATTCTCTCTACATATATCCATTTTTATTCTCTTTTCTCCCTTTGACATTAATGGAAAAGGTATACAAAAATGTAGAATGTATCAAAATTGTACTATTTCTCACTAAAGAATTAAACCATATTTAATACATCTTGGAAAGAGTCTTCCAAGATCTTCACTTCCTTCATCTAGGTCTTCATTTAAATATGACATACATGAGTTAGTCCATTCAATGAAAATGAAGAGTTCTCTTCTACCTTCAAGTCAGTAGGCATATTTGCTGTAAGGGCCTATGCTATCTTCTCCATGTCAGAGATATGGGCCTCAAGAATTGATAGCTTGGGAGGGATTAAACTCTTCAATAAACCAAATCTTTCCATAAATCTCCCTCTTTCAGTATTAAGAACACTTAGTTTGTCCAAAATATTTGACACCTCTCTGTCTAACTCCACTACAGATTGTGAGGAGGTCTCACAACTGTCCATCAACTTATCCAAAGTAGATATGTCCTTTGCTACTATGTCCTCAATGTTTTGACATGTCTGATAGGGTTGATACAATAACTATATAGCTTCCTTCCTTGTGCGACACAACCTTTTGCCTCTGACCAAGTCTCAAGAAATAGACTTTCATACTTCCTCAAATTTCTTCGTGAGATATTTCTTTTCAACCTTCTCTTTTGCAATCTTGCCTAAAGAATCATAGTGACTATAAAAGTCATTTAGTGCCTTGTTCAAGTTCTCTACATCATCTTTTCCATGAAAAAAATGGGTGTTAGAAGTAGTTTGTTCAAAGTGTCAACTACTCTTATCATTATCTTGTTCTTCTTCTTTCCTTTCTGCTAAGATCTTTCTTTATCTTTATTGAATGAGATGAAGGAAAAATTCATCAATGCATCCTCATCCACATTCTCAATATTTGTGCTTAAAGACTTGTCTTCACTTGCGAACAATAAAGGTGAAGAACCTTCAACCTTAATGGTTGAAGCTTCCACTGTTGCATCAATGTTTTCTTTTTGAATTTATTTCTCTGTCATATCCTTGTCACTAATTCCTCCAATGCCTGTATTCTCCATAAAGAGGTCATTCACATCCTATGAGGTGTCCAATGACACAGGTACACCAGAAACATAAAAATCTGGTTTCTTCACAATACTTACAAACTGACTAGCATCTTTACTCATTGGTTTATCAAGATTTATCTCAGCTTTCTTTGATGTTTCTCCTTTCTCAATGGATTTTGGATTAGGAGCCTTAGGTGGTGAGATGTACTTATTTTGAGTTCCCATTAAGACTTTCTCTGTAGCTTTCTGTGTCTCCTTAGTAACTTCATCATATCTTCCTCCCATTATCTTCACTAGTCTTGTCTTGGTTCTAAATAGGGGCTTAACTTCATTCAATATCCTCTGCATTTCTTTGATAGATACAAAAGGAAACATGCATTCAATTTATTTTTCTCTGATTACTTCATCTTCCTCCTATTCTAAATGCTTCCTTATCTCCAATTTCTCATACAACTCCTTAAGTATACTACCTTGTATATCTAACAAGTTCTTCTTAAAGACAAGTAAATTCTTAATAACTATGTCTTTAATGAGAAGTTTGTCAGAAGCCTCATACCTGTCATAGTATTTTGTCAATGAAACAAGCTTCCCTTTCTCAAAAACTCTCTTTTCCAGCATTTTCATATTAGGCTTCCAAAGCTATCTCACAATAGCGGTCTTTTCTTAATCTTTCTTCTCTTTTCTTTATGTTCTCTGTTCCTTAGGAGGCGAGTCTAGTTTAGTGGACCTTGTGTTTCTTCTAGGTGCTATCTTTGTTGTCTCTTCTTATGATGTCTCCTATGGTGGTGAGGGTATAGTTACATCTATCATAGTAGAAAGTGGAATTACTATCTGCACAACTTCAGGAGGTGGAAGGGCTGCAGTAGTAGTGCTTTCCAACCTAGAATATCTCTTTGTCATCTTCTTCCTCACCTCTTTCATTTCCTCTTTGGATATTCCTGCCTAGGCTGCGAAATCAACAACTACATTTTCTATTTTCCTCTTCCTTAATTCTCTAGTTTGTTCCTCTCTAATATTTGCTGACTACTCTTCATAATTTCCCCATCTCTCCTCTGATGAATCAACTTCTGAAGCTAAAATGTGCTCTACTTGCATGATTAGAACTTCAAAACTTACCTCATAGCCTAGTGGAAAGCACTGTTTCTTTCTAGGTATAACTGACTAAAATTATACACAATCAGTTTCAACCATGAAACATATTAGGTCCTTGTATTTTTCCACTAATGATTTAGGAATTATTTCTCTTGCCTTCATTTCTCTCTATAGGATTTTGATCATAGAAAATATTTCACCATCTACCTATGTGCTGTCTTTTCTCCTATAACTCTGAGAAATCTAAATTCCAGTAGGTATATTGTCTTTCCATGCTCTAGGGTGTATACCAGGAAATTTGTGAACAATGTGAATATACATATGTATCAACAAAGATCTAGATCTGAATCCTTTAGACTTGTCATTCTTTATCTGCCTTACATTCTCTAGGAATTGCTGTGTTAGGACTTCACATAGATTATACTTAATGTTTTCCTTTACCATATTATAAGCCATTAAAATTACACTTGCCGATATAGAATTTAGTTGGTTGCTATAATGGAGTTTATAGCCCAAAATCATGGTAACCAATCTTACATCCTGTTGAAATACATAATTTATGGTCATTGCTCTTCTATCCTACTATGAATGTGTTAGGGTTTCTTCCATCTTCTTAGTATTCTTCTCAGTAATAGGTACTATACCAGTATTGTCCAAACCTGTTATGGCATGAATAAATTTGCTGTAGATCTTCATAGGCTGATCTCCAAGCCATATGAACTGATCATGAAATTTTCTCAATAAGATCTTTATCCATTCTTCTTCATCAAAGTCATGAAGTTTAGTTATCTTCATAATGCTCAGGTCATTTAGGTGTGTGAACTCATCTTTCATCTTTCCATCATCACCTCACATGCTTTCCATCTCGGTAGAAATTTCTTCTTCTACCAAAGATTCAAACTTGCAATCTATATCCCTAATATCTTCAACATGTAAAACTCCATAGGGTGTCTAAAAAATGCACCTTCGGGGTCATCCTTAGTAGATTTGAAAGGGTCTTTCTTGAATTTGTACCTAGGCCTCTCTACAACATTGGAAATCATAGGTGTATCCATTTCAAATGCTTCACAATCAATCTAAATACTTTTTACTGCAAAAATGCGAGATCTTTGCTTCGATCAAATTATTCAACATACTTGCTCCAAATCTACTTGTGATCAAGACTCTTATCTCCTTAGGCTCTAATCTACAAATGATGTTTAATTATTCTCTTTCAATCATCCTTATACTTCCCTAAGTGAAAAATGATGTAGTTCCCAATAAACTCATTTATGCTCATAAGTCAGTTGATTAGCAACCTGGAAATCATAGTATATAGATATATAAAACCATGCAATCATAGATATGTGTTCCAAAACATCTCTACATTCTCTCCCTAAGCTTGCAAGAGATTCCTCTTCAAATGTAGGGGCTGGATAGATTTTAGATACATTCTTCCAATGGTCCCCCTAAGGCCATTCTTGGCCATCTAGGTTGATGTAGAAATTTTAGCACCAGGTGAAGACTCAGTAGAATCTACTGACTCTCCTTGAACCTTTTGCTCACTAGATTTTTTTACCTTCTATACCTTATTACTGTTGATATCTTCTATTTTCTTGAAACAACTCTCAAATTCACTTCTGTACACTACAAGACTCTTACCATTATCACCAATATTATTCTTTATAACCATAGGAGGTGGTCCTCTTCTGTTGTGAGTTCTATTATACCTACAAAAATTTTCTATATTCCCTAGATTGTTGCATTTGTAGTATATAAGAGGTGATGTGTTCTAATTAACCTGCAACTTACAATACTTGCAATGTGCCCAAGGTTATGACATTTATAACTTGTTGTCTTAGCTGATGTCTCCTCACTAATGTAATCTTGTTTGTATCTTGATTGATCAGGTTTCCTGAATTCTTCTTTCTTGTTCCCATATGCATAATAGTTAAAAAAATAACAAGAAAAAGGTTTGAAAGGGACTTTACCTCTACAATCTCTCTTCATGTGTCCAATATTGTTACAACCAAAACATCTACCTCTAAATGGTCTAATTTTTTCTTTGGGTTCTTCAAGAATAGGTCTTTCTCCATCAATCTTCACATCAAATTTTTCTTCTTAATTCTTTGAAGATTCAACTTCATTGAAGCCAACACTAGTCATGTCTCCTTTAGGTTTCTGTCTATCTCTCTATTCATCGATCAAGTTACTACTCATGTGAAGTTTGTTAATATGATTCTTTGCCTCAACAAGTTCTCCTTTTATGATCTGATTGTATTTCTCCAATTCTAGATACTTGTTCTTGTAGTTTTCAAGTTCAATCTTCATTCGTCCCATCTGAATATTAGCATCCTTCAAGGTTTCCTCAATTTTTTTCTTAGCCTCCTTTTCTTGTTGAATCTCTTTAGCCATCTGTAGTGAATTAGTTTCATAATCAATCTTTAAGGTATCTTTTTCTTGCTCAAGCTGCATTATTTTATCTAAATTATCATTGTCTGAATCCTCTTTTATCTTAACTATAAGATCTTGTCTCTAAATTTTGGAAAGTTCAAGTTGTTATTTTAGTCTCTTAATGAATCCTTCTACTCTTCTTAATTTGAATCTAAAGTCACCATTCTCTGCTTTAGCTTTGTCAAGATCTTCAAGTGCTACTTCAAAGTTTTCTTCCAAGATTTTAGAATCCATCTCGATCTCCCTTAAGTTGTTAAAATTTCTTTCCAAGGGCCAAAAGCTCTGATACCAATTGTTAGAATTAAGTAATACTGAGAGGGGGGTGAATCAGTATGACAACACTTTAAACATAAACTTAATAATTTCCAAATTAACCATATAATTATTGAAATGAAAAGAACATAAGAACACAACACATAACCCATAACACCATTAATTATTGTTGAGGAAACCCTAGAAAAGGGAAAACCCTAGTGGGGATGGTACCCACAAATATGCAATAAAAGTATAGTGTCCATGTTAGGAGACCTAGCCCTATTAGGAGCTCAATATTACTTTAGTACATTTCCCTATTAGTGGAGTACAAAACCCTGTTAAAGGTATACTGAGCACACTACTCTTACAATCAT
This sequence comes from Thuja plicata, assembly GCA_018584345.1. Taxonomy (NCBI): domain Eukaryota; kingdom Viridiplantae; phylum Streptophyta; class Pinopsida; order Cupressales; family Cupressaceae; genus Thuja; species Thuja plicata. Next base: position 3,127,252 of record MU225193.1, on the reverse strand, counting down.
AAATAGCTCTGTTATAATCAATTCTCAGTAGTGAACATTACGGTCATCAACTATGCTTAGATAGTTCCAGTTGTAACTCACATCTATCCTACATCAAAATGCATCCATGCATTCCATCTGCTTCATATCATCTCATCACTTACACACTTCGCTTTACAAAATGTTCTTTATATATATATATATATATATATATCATTGAGTCAACTCTCTAATACATCACAAAATAGAATTAATATACTTAAAGAGTAAATATAAAGTTGGTGACTATATACTACCAAATAATAGGTAAACCACAATCAAAATCCAAATTAGCATGCTAGGAGTCCATGACATACTCCCTCAATCATTGCGACTGTTCCCCACTCTGTATCCCTTTTACTCTATCTTCACATGACTTCGAAGCACTGTAACTCACTGTGATCAACTCCAAAACTCATGCGACCTTACCAGAAGGTCATACATACTCCAAAATGTCTTCCTCTAAGCTCGCATGTACTCATGCATCATATACTATTTTCTCTTTCCAAAATTGTACTGTTATACTCTGTATTTCTAATTTTTGTACTTAGTCATTTTTCTATCTATACATCCAAAACCATAAACAACTTCAAGCGATCATCGTTCCAAATGTGTTACCATAAATGAAAACCATCAAGTGTATCATATCACTCCATAAATGCATCACTTCCCAACAATCCATAAATTTTCACCTCTATTGGAAAGGGGAAAGAGTTCTAATACTACCCATAATACAAATATAGTCACATAAATCTTTGATAGGGTGATACCTAGAATAATTGATAAAGACACTGGAATCTTAATGGGACTAGAAGAATTCCAAAGGATACAAGATATGAGTTCCAATATGATAAGAGAAGGAGAATGTTCCAATGATGAGTCACTAGAGTTAGGTCTGCATAACACTAACAATGAAACTAATAATGACGATCCAAATCTTAAAGATCTAAACACTATAGAAGCTAACTTAATGGAACTTGCCTTTTTAGTTAATAGTCTTGACACTGATGCAATGCTGTACTTAAAACCCTCTAAATCACTATCCTTGGTAAACCTTGAACTTATTGATTAGACAAACTTAGAACCTACTCCTATCATGAAATTTCCCAATGACTACACTTTGGCCTGTTATCTGAATGCTTGTGAACCCTATCCCTTTTATACCAATGCAAGGATCATGAATCTGACAGAAGAGGATACCAAGTTTCTTAGTCAAACATTGAAAAGTAAAAATAAAAAAAATAATTGATGGTGAAAACCACGTTGTGGCAGTATCAGATTCTTAAAAAGTAAAAATAAAAGATGTATCTGATGGTGAAAACCTCTCAGAGGTGCTAAAAGATGAGATTCTTGATATCATCCCTGAGCATTTTCAAGAAAGATCTTTAGTACTGATAGAACCAACACAACAAGTTAATTTGGGAATGACAAAAGTTCCTCATTTTGTCCATCTGGCGTAATCTTTATCAAAAGAAGAAAAGACACAGTTTACTAAGTTCATCAAAGAGAAAAAGATCAACTTTGCATGGTCTTATACTGATATTCCTAGATTATATCCTAAATTAATAATGCATCACTTATCTATAGCTCATGGGATAAAACATGTCAAACAGAAATTAAGAAAGATGCATCCACATGTGGGATTGTTGGTAAAATTAGAGCTAGAGAAACTCTTAAAAGATGGATTCATAAGGGTCATCACTTATGCATGATGGATTTCTAATGTAGTCCCAGTTTCTAAAGAAGATAATTCTATCAAAATTTTCACAGACTCTAGGTATATAAAAAAAGCTTGTACTAAAGATGACTTTCCACTACGCAATATTGATATGATTATAGACCTCACAATCAAATATGCAATTTATTCACTCATGGATGGATTTTGAGGCTATAAACAAATAACTATTGCCACTGAATACCAAGAAAAGGCATCATTTACATGTGCATGGGGAACATTTTGCTGGAACATAATGCCATTTGCACTAAAGAATGCCGAAGCTACATATCAACGAGCTATGACGAAAATATTCCATGACGACAATCTTCCATGACATGATACATAAGAACATGGAGGGCTATGTTGATGATACCTTAGACAAGTCAAAGATAAGAAAAACTCAAATCAAATACTAATCGGATCTTCCTTCAAGTGGTTTAGGCTTTGACGAAGGAACCTGGCTCTGATACCATGTTAAATTTAGATTAGGATATATGAATTTTAATTTTCCTTTTAAAATCCAATATATATATATAATCTTAATATATATAATATATATTTAATCACAATATATATGAATATATTTATTACTAATATAATAATAAATATATAAATATATTAATATCAATATTGCATGAATGAGACTTGTATTGTTTTCTATATATACTTGTCTCTTATCAACAACTAAATACTATATATATATATGAGACATGCCATTATAGAGACATGTCTCTTTGAGGAGACATGACTCTATAATGTCATGTCCCTTATTATATTCAATA
>MU225193.1:3092499-3124635 GCA_018584345.1 Thuja plicata | reverse complement strand
TTCTATATATACTTGTCTCTTATCAACAACTAAATACTATATATATATATGAGACATGCCATTATAGAGACATGTCTCTTTGAGGAGACATGACTCTATAATGTCATGTCCCTTATTATATTCAATAATTATAATTGTTGTAAGTTAATAACAACTTAACTGTTCATTCCAACCCGATAACTTACGGGTGATATATTAAATCATACGCTGCATATTCAAATTGACCGATAGCCATCCATAAGTTAGTTGATACACATTCCTATCATTACACATACGATCGGTCTCTCAAACACCTGATCAATATTCTAACGGAATGCATAGTGTGGTCGATACTAATTAGTTTGTATAACCGATACAAGTCGGTTTGTAATATTATTTATTTCATTAATATAATATATTATACATTGGATATATATAATAATATCATTTATTATTATATATATCAATATGTATATTGATATATATATAATAATATCATTATTATTTATATATATATTAATATGCATATGATATAGAATAATATTATCTCATAATAATATTATCAATTCAATGATGTTTATTTAGTTCAATATTAAGATCATTTTATCTCATCGAAGCTATAAACATCAACAGATTGGAATGTGGAAATGAAGCATCAAGCACACAACAATATGAAAAAGGCTAGGGATCGGAAAAAATGGTGACCTCAGTGCCTTTATGGGGAAATTTTATGCGTTAATGATAAGTGGAGGGAATGACTTGCATGACATGGATCCATGGGTGACCAAGGAGGATGTAATAGGGTTAATCAAGATTAACAACATGGAACAATGTATTTTTTACTACTAGTCCTACTTGAATAGATAGTGAAATAGTACCTTTAGAGGTACACTCTAGATTGTCATATGCATTCATGGTTATGAGATGTTGTGTGATATCGACCTCAGTATACCCACTTGTGTTATGAATTTCAAATTGCACAAGTTTAGGGCCGAGCCATTATCTATCATGACTCACTTGATGGTGAACGAATTGACTATGACGAAGATGTAGAGTGGAAGGTTATGATCTGATGAGATGAATGACATGTATGATGGTTTGAATGATAGGCCACAGAAAGATGATAGGTGGCCTACAAGGGCTTGGAATTGTGTGGGATCAATGTCATTAGGGACACATGAATCTTGCAAGGTCTTGGTGAGGATATCCTAATGTATGGGTGATCTGAGAAGGAGATCTAGGATGGATATTTGGGTGGGCATATTCATGAGGTTTTCTGAAAGGTTGTATTGTACATTTGTATTATGTTCTAGCACGTTGTATTCTCAGGTTTTGCAAATCAAATGCCTAAAGTTTTTACAACTCCTAGCAACTCTATAGATCCTAGTAGTTCTAATACAATTTTACCAGTAGTTGCAAGTCAATTTTACCAGTGATAAATCAAGCAATACTGTTGGACTCAATGGGAAGTAGTACTGAGAGGGGAGGGGTGAATCAGTACCTCTAAAATTTTTAACACTTTACCCAATTTATCATTAGTGATCATTCAATTTTGATTTACCAACCATTATTGTTATTCTTTCTTATGTAGATATTGTTGGTTAACAATATTTACAATCATCCATAGAAACATTCATGAAATTAACAAACACATAACACAAGATATGATATCACAGAAAACTCCTGTTAGGAAGTAAAAATAGCGGTGGGGATGGCACCCACAAAAATTCACTATCTGCAGAATGGAAGGGAACCGGTTAAGGCTTACAATTTGATCACTTTTGATGATCTACCCTGTTAAGAGTATTAAGATGGAGACCTGTTAAGATCTACTTTGTTAAGAGCTTTAGAAACACTGATTTAAGTGTGCACTCAGTTATGAGATTTACAATAGGATGGTTAAGCCCACCTTTCTTGAAAGGATTTCATTAGTGTACTACACTTGTTAGACTGAGTAAAAATATTGACTTGACTGTATGCAATATACTATTGCTGATTTATAGATCCATTAAAGCTTTTACAATAATGATATCACCTTAAGTGATTGATGAATACCTTTTCTCTGCTTGTCAGTAGCCTCTATTCTGTTCTTGAAAACTGAATTGATTCTGTTTGTGTTCTTCAGCATGAATTCTCTGTCTGGTCTCTAGTTGCTCTCTATGGCTACTATCTTCATTGAAAGACAATTGTTCTTAATGGATCAAGCACCTATTTATACAAGTTATTTGACCTATCTTGGAATTCATGATTTACAATGTTAACTCTCAGATCCAAGGTTTACAAATTGACCTTGATCTTTAGTTTGCATGTTTTAAAATAGTAAAATGAATTAAAACAATAAAAATTACATTTCTTTCTCCGCACATAATTGATTAAAAAACAAATCAAGATTTTATAAATACAACTTTAGTGATTTATCTGACGTGGAAAGTCAGATCCACTTTTTGTTGGATGTAACTAATTATCGGTTTGAAAATACAGTTTGTCAGAGTTCCTTGTCTGAACTATTCACCGGTTTCCCTGTATCTATTGAGTTCCTCTCTTTTCTATTTGTCAGGTAACACTATTGATACTTCATCGGGTATCCTTATCTTTTTTTCATCGGGTAACACTTGACAATGTTCGTCGGGTAACCTTAGTGTTGGATAGTGTTGTGCCCTGTCTGTCGATTTAGACTAAACCGATGGTGCAGATCATGTTTTTCTCAAAGTATACTAATGGAAAAATATAATGCCTTCAAATACCAACTGCTATAAATCTAGTATTACCTAATGATGATCCAATGGCTCATTTTGTACCTCCTAGGAATCATCATTTTTTTACTTTCAATCAAGGTAGTCCCTTTAATATTTCTCAAAACCATGATATAGAAACAACAACCCTAAAAAGATTACAATATTTTATCAGAGAAGATCAGACTACACCCATTGAGCATATCAGAGATGTAGCTTCTTTGTGTGGATTGCACCATATCACTAAGAAAAATTTAGCAGTTAGATTTCTTGCAACATCATTGAAAGGAAAGACACTTGCATGGTTGAGAGGTTTACCTATAAATTCCATAGCAATATTGGATCATTTAGGTGATATTATGTGAACTCATTTTGAATACAATAAGATAACCTCTCTTTGGTTGAGCAATTAACCACAATAAAGAGGGCACCACATGAGAATATGATAGATTTTAACTACCATTTTAAAAAAAAAGGGGATAACATTCCACCCTCATAAGGTTGTCTGCTAATCATTCATTTTTGCATTAGTTGAAGGCACTAAATAGTATTATTTCAATTATGATAGAGTCCATGGGTGGCCCACTAATTTACCAAAAACTTATGAAATTTCTATAAGAGCTGAGAATTATGTTATTCAAGTTGGTACTATTGCTCCAATGCTTTTAATGTGATTATTTTATGAAATGCAACCAATTAAACCTATAGTTCCACCTACTATAGCTATTGTCCCATTGTTTCCATCCTTTAATGCCCAAGTTTCAACCAAAGAGAGTTCTATTACAACACCATCTCAAGATCTTTTAGTGATTAAGGGCATGTTGATGAACTTAGGAAATGAGGTAGTCAATCTTAAGAAGAAGAATTAGGATAATAGGCCATATCAAGCCCCTTATTAGCCATATAGACCTAGCTATCAAGTTGAAAATGAATTCCAAAGAAAGAATTTTAACTAGAGACCCGATAAAATTTACAATCTTAATATACCAAGTTCTTCCAGGGAACTTGTACCTGTGTAGAACAATATTGTACAAAAAAAAGACTGGTGTCGAACTTGTAATCAACAACATTAATGGACTAACTATCCAAAATATTTATTTAATCAAGTCATTATTATTCAAAATAGTATTGTGACCTTCCTTAGTGGTCATACTAGGTTACTGGGTGCTTGAAGTTTGTGTCAGCCTACTTGCTTTCTCTTTAGTTTTTGGTGTGCTTTGTTTTGTCTTGGGACTTTTGTTTCATTGTGTTTTTTATTGGGCCTTTTATTTTCCTAACCCTTGCTTTGTGTTGCCTCTTGTCTACTTCGTACTCAAGTGTGTGATGATATCTCCCCAACTTAGTTTTCTCATGAGATCTTAAGTGGATGAATGGAAATCATGATATAAACATTCATGGGTAGAAGGATGTTGAAGTTATTATGGAGGAGGCCGAAATTAAAAGTGGAAATTGTGAAAATTTTAATAACTCTAGTACTCCTAAGGGAAATATTAATTTAGTGAAGGAGACTTCTACTGGTAAGTAGTCATACAAGGCAGTGGTCTTCGAGAGTTCTTTCCTAGCATGCCCTCTGTCTGTAAGATTCGATGGTAGATTTTGCAGCAATGGTGGCGATGGAGGAGTCAATGCATTGGGAAGGATCACAACCAATGGACATGGACCCTGTAGAGATGACCATGCCACCACTAGAGACCCCGGTTGAGGAGGATGTGATGGTAGGTCTTCTCCTTCCACTTTTAAAATTCTTTCTCTTTCCCCTAACGAGGACATGGTCAAGGATATTAGAGCAGAGAAAACTTAGTTAAAGAATATTAAATTTTTTTTTGTTTGCTTGGATAGAAAATATCTGCCTTCTCATAAATTCTTCAATGATTGGATTACTAATGTATGGGGTAAGAAACTTGGCATATATGTTAATTTTTATAGAATGGTCCAAAAAGGATTGTTTGTTTGTTTCTTTAAGGCTCATAATATGCAAGAAAGAGTCTTAAATAAAGGATTTTGGAATGTTGGTAAATCTCTTTTCCATTCTTTCCCCTGGTCATCAAAAGACAATTTTGAACAAGTCAGTGTGCACTCTGTGCCTAACTGGGTTGAAATGAAGAACCTCTAGGTAGAATTTTGGCCCTTTATTCCACAGATCCTGAAACCCTTGGGGTCGGGGTTGCAAGCGGAAGAATCTAGGGTTACTCTTCCGCATTTAAACACAAGGGTGCTTATTTTCCTATCCCCTAAGGTGGAGTTTTTGGAGTTAATTTCATTATCCTTTTATGTCAATTGTTTCAGGGATAACTTTAAGAAACCCCCCTCTAGAAAAAGATATAAAATCTTGGCGAATCTTACATTTTATTTTTTAAAAAAAATCCCATTGGCGAATCTCTCAATTTTTTGGGAAAACAAATTATTTGTATTGGCGATTATTTTTTAATCACAAATTTTTTGTAGAAAATATTGGCAAATCTCAAACAATAACCAAAATTTTATTAATAACCATGAAAAATAATTATATTTAAAGAAAAAAGAGTTCTTATAGAAAATTATTAGGCTAACTATGAAAATATTTGATGGGTTTAAGGGAACTCTATAGTATCTAGTTGCTACCATTTATTTAAAATATAATCAAATAATCCTCATTGTATTGTGTGAGATAAATGTATCATTATTTTTATTATTATAATAAGACCCAAAATTTCTTCAGTGTCAATGATTTATCAACAATCCAAAGGAAATCTTAGCCACGATAAGTGTTACAAATAAGATAGTAACATTTTTGCCTCATGGAATATAATGAAGATCACTAGATTATGTTTTAAATCAATAATGAAAACTAATATTGGTGACACAACCCTACTATAACTAATAGTTATGATATATTATTGGTGAATTAATTTAGATTTCTATAATAACTGATAAAATTTAGGCAAATTGAATCTAACCATCTATCAAATATTAGGCGAATCTTTGAGTTTAAATTTTTAATAAAATAAATAATTTGGCGATTTAAATATTTCTAAAATAAAATTTTGTAAAAATTTGCTGATTTAGGTCGCCTTAAATCTTGAATTATTAGCCAAATTTGGATTCTCAAATTTCAAAAATTAGCCAATTGGCAAATATTAGCCACTAAAAAAATTACAAGATTGTTTCTCCTGGGAGTTGTCTCTTTTGGGAAGCTTAGGGGCTTGTTTCCATTGCAAGTTAAATGATCATACTAGAAGGGAGTTTCCAGGCCTTAAACATCCCTATTCTACTAACTTTAAAGTTTCCTCAAAGTTAAAGTCAGCCACAAAGGCCCCTCTTGAATATGGTAATCCCCGACCACCAACTTGTTGGGTGGTGCTGATCCTACCCCTTATTTCAGTTCCTAAGGAATCCTTTGCTACTTCACTGAATCCTTTGTTTGAAGAAGAATTTGTTTCTAAACTTGCATCCTTAGGACCTTCTACTAATGTTGCCACCCCATCAATCCCAGTTGTATATCATCCAGTTGACCCTTCCAAGAATTTGGTAGACCGTGTCCCCTCCAAAGGAATGCTCAACAACTAGCCTTGGAAATCATTAATGATAAGGTTGTTAAGGCTAGATATGAAAAAAAAATTGTGATGTCGGGGTGTTAACCTCACCTGAGACCAAGAATTCTTTACTAATAGATGACGATGATCTATTCACAGAGGTTGTTAATTCTAAGAAAAAGAGGATGAAAGTGGATATAAAATCCTTATCTTCTTATAGAAAGGACATGAATAATGGAGAGTCATATTTTTTTAGTAGATTGTATAAGAACCAAAAATTAATAAATAATCCATGATGTTGCTCATACATAGTTGGAATATTAGAGGGTTAGATATGTCAGATAGAAGGTATGTGGTGAGGAGATGGTGTAATAAATTGAAATAGAAGTACTTCATCTTCCTGTAGGAGATTAAAGTGGTTGGGTTTCAAGAATTTACTATGTTAAAATTCCTATGGGACTAGGCTATTGGCTTCCACTCAAATCATGAGAAAGGAAAGGGAGGAACTTCCATCCTGATTGGCCCCAAGTGGGCTGATAACATTATTGACAATGGGGTTTCCCCATGCTAGAGGGCCTTGTGGGCCACTATCAAGGTCCAAGATAAGACCATGGGTATCTGCAATATCTATGGTGCTAATGACTATAGGGAGCATGCAATTTTATGGAAGTGGTTAATTCTAGGTTTCCTAGGGCTCAATGGATGTTTGTCTGAGAATTCAATATGGTGGAATTTAGTATGGATAGACAAGGTGTCTTAAAAAATAATTGGAAGGGAAATGAGTTCTTCTTTTGGCAAAATTTTAACAACAAATTCAATCTTGTTGACCCCCTCAAGAAGAAGACAAATACATACCTTGATATTTGGTATACATGGCTCAACAATCAAGGGGGAAGAAACAAAGTCTATTGAAAACTTGATAGATTATACAAAGACTATTCCTTTTCCTTTCCCTCAAGGGGCATTCTCTCTAATTACTATCTCTCCTACCTTTATTTCAGATCATTCACCAATCTCCTCTCACATTCAGCATCTCCATGACCCTCCTTCATAGTCTACCCCCTCTAGACACAAGACCTTTTTACTCAATGTATTCTTCCTCATGGATTAAGACAATAATAATGCTATTAAGATGGACTCTCAATTATCTAAGATTTTCAACACTGGCCTTAGGCATAGAGAATAATGAGATGATCTAACAGAGACATGGAAGAACTTGTTTCAAATTATTGGAAAGAAGATTGCTTTAGATAGAGGTAGAGAAGAATCCTTTCTATAGAATAAGATTAATTAAGTAGAGAGGGACCTTCAAGCCCAAGCTAATGATGGTTCTCTTAAGGTAGAGTTAGTGGAAATCAAAAAAATGTTGAGGAAACAACAAAATTACAAAATCAAAGGTCTGAAAATTTGAGCATTCAAGCTCAGATGAATTGGATGAATGAAGGAAATATAGGGTCCAAATATTTCTTTGACATCATCAGGGGCAATATAATAAGAGAGGTGATTGAGGAGATCCACATTGATTCAGAAAGAACTAAAGACCCCACTACAATTAGAGAGACATTCTTTAACTTCTATAAAGGACTTTTCTCCTCAGAACATGGTGTAGAGAACCAAACTACCTTAGAGAACTGCATAAAAATCATCCCTAGAAGAATTTCCCCTGAAGAAGATTCTCTTGTAGAGAAGGATATCTCCTTAGAGGAGATCAATGCTACCATTAACTCATGGAAAATGGTAAGTCTCCAGGCCTTGATGGGTGGTATTCTACAAACAAAACATAGAATCGATTAGCAAGGAATTACTTAAAATTTATAAAGATGCCTTTGAAAGAGGGTCATTGGGGAGAAATATCAATAAGGGTGTTTTTAAATTACTCCCTAAGGAAGGTGATAGGAATCAGGTAGAGAATTGGTGGCTAATTACTCTCTTGAATATGTCTTACAAAATGATTGCTAAATTTTTGGAAAGAAGAATAAAAACCTTAATGAAGAACTTCATCTTTGTGACACAAACAAGATTTATCCAAGGCAGATATATCCTTGAGAATATCATCACCAGTTGGGAAGCTGTGCACTGGTCCAAAAATAATGGACAAAATATTGGTATGGTATTGTTAAATTTTGAAAAGGCATAGGATAGAGTGGAATGGTAGTTTGTGATCAACATGCTAAGAGTCTTTGGCTTTCCTAGATATTTTGCAAATGGATTACCATTCTATTTATAGACTCCTCCACTATTATATATATAAATGGTGAAATTTATGAACCTATCCGCCTTCAGAGATCCATTAGAAAAAGGTTGTCCCATTTCTCCTTCCCTAATTTTAATTTTTGTTGATGCCCTGTACTACATCCTTAGGGCCTCTAGCCTTGGCCCTCCTGTTAGGAGAATTTCCCTCCCTAAAAATGATGCTTTGATCAATTATTAGTTTTTATATGAAACTTCATTATTCCTTTAATTGTCTGAAGAAAAATTCTCTAATGCTCTTGATAGACTTAACCTCTTCTGCCTTGCCTCTAGTGCTAAAGTTGCCCCTCATAAATCTAGTGTTCTTGGTTGGTCTGAGATTGCTCCTAGCTAGTTTAAATATAGTCTGTGACAATGTGGTGGCACTAATAATATTGTTAGATATCTTGGTATCCCATTTTATATTGAACCATGTATTGGTGACATGTGTAAATTAATTTATGATAAAATGAACAGTAAACAGTTAAAACGATAGAGTCAGTCTCTCTCTCTCTAGAAGGCTGGGTCCAAGTTGTTCAGAAAGTAATTTATTCTCACCAAATATACTTTGCTTCTACTTGGATTTTTTATAATTACCAAGTTAATATGTTGGAAATGATTTTAAAGGAATTATTATGGTTTAATAGCCTTGGGAAGAGTAAGAGATATTAGGTGAAGTGAGATTGGTGCTTTTGGCCTAAAAGATTAGGGGGCCTATGTATTAAGGATATCAAATCTCATGGTTTTTCTCTAGAATCCAAATGGATTATAAGGCCATTTGGTGAAATGAGCCTTGGAAGGTGTTAATTAGGAACAACATTGAAAGATCAGTCATTAGGAAGGGTAAACAATGAAAATATATATCTGTATGTGATATCATCATGGGTGACTTCAAGTTTAAACTCTTTGGCTCTGGTATTTTTTTTTCTTTTTGGAAAGCTTGGTCTGAGGTTAGGGGAGTCATCTATGATATGAGTGATTTTGGTGGGCCACCCTTTTACACAGTTGCAGATATATCTATTTGGTGGGGGCTAAGTCTTAATGATAAACCTCTTGCTCTGACAGAAAGTTGTTCTGCTAAGATGTGGAAGATTAAGGGTATTAATGTAATCAAGGGTTTACTAATTGATGGACAACTAGACTCATGGGGGACATTGGTAGCAAGTTTAGGATCCCTCCCTCTGAGAAGAAGACCTACACCCTGATCTATAAAGCTTTGAATGAGGCCTCACTTGGTAATATTTTGGATACTAAGTCCTTCTTAGAGAAAGTTAAATGGAGTAATGGTATTGGGTTTAAGGACACATCCACTAAACAATTATATAGATTGATCAAACAATATTTTGTTATTTTCACATGGATAACCCAGTGTTGGGGCTTTGATTGTCCATTCTTTGACTAGAAATTTGTCTTTGAATTATTTTGGCATACACCTATTAAGCCCAAAACAATTTTCTTTAAATGGTTGTTTTTTCTTAAGAAACTTGTTGTTGGGTCACTCCTCTCTTCTGTTGGTGTTGAGAATGTGATTTGTGGTATTTGTAATGTGGAAGAAAATTTTGAACATCTATTCTTTGATAGTGAGTATGATCGTAAAGTTTGGTCTATCTTTCTTGGGTCTTCCATAGTGTGGAATTGTAAACCTGGTTTTTCTTGGAGTTAGATTCTTGTTGGTTATGTTGATATCTTAGATTTAGAAATTAATAAGTTTTAGTCTGTTCTTACTTGTGAAATCCTTTGGGTACTTTGGAAGGATAGAAACAAAGAGGTTTTTCAAAGTAAAAGGAGAAGATATATTGAGTTTTATATTAAACTCACCCACATTTCAATTATGTCACATGTCTTAATGCTTCTACAAATTCCTAAAATAAAATTTATGATGCTGGTTTGTGAGGGTTTTATAATTTTTTTTACAAATGAAGTTAAGACAATACAATACACTAGGAACTATCAATCCTTTGTGGACCATAACAAGGTGGAAGAGCCCATCAAAAGTTTAAAGGAATGTCAACTTGAAAGGTCTACTCAAATCAATATGAATGACATTGATTCTCAGGGCGAATGGCCACATGATTCTATAGTGGCTATTGGATATGATAACAATATTAACATTCCCAATGCTGACAACAATGATGGATGGAATTAACAAAGCCCAATTCTAGTACCTTTTTTCTATACACTTGTTTTGAAAAGTTAAATATTTACTTGTATATACACTAAAATATACAATGGAACTCTGATGTATGAAGTCTATTTAATCACTGCTAAATTAGAAAGTAGGTAGAGCTAAGATATTTCCCCCATTTTGGTAATTGTATATTTAACTGGGGGTTAAGTTGACGATACTCTGATACTCCTCGAAGTGCCATACATGGCTAATTATTATATTGTTATCCAATTTTGTTAAACTACTTTAATAGAAATAAATAATCTTGCAGCACAACCAGATTCATCACAATAAACTCAAGAGTATAAGGGCTCTCAAAATGACCAAGATACACCTCATATAGCCTTGATGGAAAAGTGAGGAATTTTGTGGTACTAACTTTCAATAGGGTCAAAATTAGAATTATGTTCCCATTGCAACCAATACAAGGTAAAAAAAAAGGGTTATTCACATGGAACAACAAGCTCATAAAGGTTAAAAATAAGATAACAAGGAACACAATCAGTCTTCTACAACAACACAAGGTCAAGGTATGAGTCAAACTTCATAGGACATTTATATTTTTCCAAGGGGTCAACCACTACCATCAAAAGAATAATAGAAAGTACTATCATAGTCTTTAAAAGGACAAAGAGATGATGTTGTTCCTAAAGGGAAGCAAAAGGTTATTCTTCCCATATTTAATATTGTAGATCAAATGAGGAAAATTATATTTAATATGTCTATGCTTGATTCTTTATATATTCTAGGGAAAAAATAGTTAATGATTGAAGTGTTAGCTAAGATTTCATTGAAAAATCAGCCAACACAAGAAAAATCCAAAGTGATGCTTGTTAATGCTTCTCATCCAAAGGTGAACAACTAAAATAGGAGGTAAAACCACCACCATTTTATGTTACTCTAATTATTGGTGATTTCTTTGTACATAACTACATGATAGACTCAAGAGATAGAAACTATGTTATGCCAAAGTAGTTAATGGATAAATTGGGTTTGTCATATGAACCTTTGGAAAAAGGGGGTAGTTTAATTGGATTTAACAACCATTAGTAGAGTTGGAGTGATTAAAAATCTGAGTCTTACTTTTCTATCTTGTCAAAAATTTTCAATTCCACAAGACATATATGTGATAAATTTGCCACCATATTTCACCATATGTCTTAGTAGGGGTTTTACAACAAAGTTAGGGGGTTATATTTCATCTAATTGGTCACGTATATTTTTTAGAATAAGGTATGCCACTAAAGTGACTATAAAATTATATTTTCTTATAAATTCTCACATAGAGCCATATACCCCTAGTGTTTTTAATAAAAATTTAACTTTTAATGAACAAGACTAGCTTGTTGTCCAAGATTTGGATACCCTATTACAAGGCATACCTGACTTAATTTTAGATGAATGGAAAACATAAAATCATGAGGAAAATAATTCAATCAAATGGAAGTATTTGGGTTGGATAATTAAACCATCCATGAACAAGATATTGTTGTCCCCAACCTGTTAAAATCTGAAAGAAACCAAAAAGAATAGTAGCCCAATGAGCTTCATAAAAACAATAATGAAGAACTTGAAGAATATTATTTTTCCAGTATCATATAGGATTTTTTTTTTAATCTTGATGATGGATTAATACTTTCAATGAAAGAAGTAGGTGATCATGACTATTTTTAGGATCAACAATATGAGATAGGAAAGAGCTAGTTTGAAGAGAAGCTTGAACAAAAGATTTCTGCAGAAGAGGTGGAGACGAAGTTTTTATTTTCCAAACAAGAAGTTTCCAATGTCAAAATTTCAATTTTCATGCAAGGTGAGTCTCCTAAGTCCTCTAAATGTGAAATTCCAAGTTTTAGGAGTCCTCTAGGGCCTGTAAAAGGAACAACCTCACATATTTGCATTCCCAAGTTTTAATGAACCTATTCTTGAGAAAATAAGGCCTTATGAGAAACTTATTGAAAATTAAATACCTCAAAATCATCCTTCCCCAAACCTAGTGCAACCTCAAGAACCCAACGATATCCTGATTTCTCAAGTCGTAGAGAAAGAACAGAAGGTATATAGTAAAGTAAAATCATATCTCTTACCTACTGATATGGATGCACGTGATGTTCAAGATGATAGGTCATATTTATTACAAGAAAATGGAGAGGTTATTAATTATGAAATGCAAGTTTTTGATAATGAAAATACTAACACTGTCTGGTTTAGTAAGCTATTTGATTATGTTGAAAAAAAGGATGAGATTGTCTCTAATTTGTCTACTGAACTTCCTTATTTTATTAATGAAAATGAAGTGAATATGTCCATACTAATTTAAGTGAAAAGTACTGAGTAGCTAGAAGATAAGGAGTTTATTTGTTCATATTTAGAAGTGAAGGTCACACCTATTGATGAGGCAAATACTGAATGGCATCAAGTGGAAGATAAGATACATGATGTTGAATCATGAGAAAGATGATACTATTCCAAATGAGATAAAAGATGAGAAAGAGCATCAAGAACATGAGATTAATGAGCTTCTTGAATCTCTTCAGCACATTAAAAAGGAACAACCTATGGAACAAGGTATGGATCTGAGTATTATTTCAAGTTTTCAAGAACATTGGCATATTGTTAGGATGAATTATGATGTGCGTAAGAAGATCAATGTAGAGTTTCATGAAGATTATTTTTCTAGCATTATAGATTATTTTTGTTTCCATATTAATGATAGGTTAAAACCTATAGAACAATAAGGTCATGTTTAGCATGATGAAATTAATGAATCCATTATCCTATTTAATCCACTTGGAATAAAAAAGTTGAATAAGAAATTTGATGTTAATGAAATAGAGGTTTGCAATAAGGTTAATGGTCCTAATCAGAATAATGATGTCAAGAGCTAGTTTATCAACAAGAGGTTAGTATTGGATCCTCAATTTTTGTGCATTAAAGAGGCTACCCTATTAGACATGTAGCTAGGATAAAGGCTAATTGACCATCACATTTGATGCTTTCACCTAAGAATGAAGGTTTAGTTGAAGAACTACGTTTAACAAACTCTATCCATTCACTTCCAAGAAATGTCATGAACAACCAATATTATTGGGTTAGTAATTTATTTTCCTTTTCCAAGGAATCATTTCATGAAGCCGTCAAGTTTTTGTTCTTTCTTCATATAATCATGGTTACTAATGAGCACATCAATCATTCCAAAATGGAATTTAAAGGAATCTATTTCAATCAATCCGTGAATGGATATATATAAATCCTTAATGATTGATTAGTTTAGGTTAGGTTAGTTTGACTTTGAGTTTTAGTTTCCTCTAAGTGATGATTACACATGTTTCAGTTTAATTAGTTTGTTTGTAGTGTGGTAGGAGTAATAAGGAAACACTTTTGTACTACATCATAATGGTATTAAGTAAATATCCATCATATAAGGTAGGAAGCATTTCCTATCTCACAACATAAATGTTTCCTACAGACAATTACAATGAAATACATTAGTGTTGTTTTCAATTTGTAGTTTTCTAGTTTTTTGTTTGAGTTTGAGTTTTTGTTGTTACCTGATATAGTCCATTTGAGAAAATATATATCTTTCATAATAATGAAAAAATATTTTTTCATGGATTCATTATTACAAATAGTACAGGTCCCCTCAATGGTATTATGTCAGGTGAGTTTTTTGGCTTTTAGTTTCAGCAGTGTGGTGTGTTGTAGTTTTAATTAGTACTTTAGTTCCACATGAGAAGGTTCTATTTTCTAAGTTTTGCAAAGAAATAATGACTCCTTTCCTACGGGATTTGCAAAAATGGTAGCTAGTTTGATATGTTTAGTAGGAAAACACCCCTAAGATGTTGCCAAAAATGTTACCTATTTTTCACTTCCATCTCAAATAGGTAGAGATGAGACATATTGTGCAAATAAATGTGAAAGGTATACAATTTGTTTCATTTAGGGTTCTTACTAGAAAATAATTTTTTGATAAAGAACAACAAATTATTTTTTTGCAAATGTTTTACAACAGAAAATTATACAGTTTTTTCATCAATTTTTTTTGGTTTTATTCATAAACAATAAAGTACATATCCTACCCAAGTCATGGGAGTAGCTGAAAGGATGCATTTTAAAAGTAATACACGCACGACAGAATTAAATAAAAATAAAGAGATGGGATCTATGATTGCCTCGAATGAAAAATCCCATAGTTGATGCGCAACATTTATGGCTTCATCTTGAGCTTTAGTTTCACTGGCCTCACCATCCAAAGAATCCTACAAGGAGATAAAAGATTGTGTTAGATATTAGGGTCACAATTCTTTACCTACATATCATCAATGCATGCATACATCACTCACATAATACATATGATAAGCTATTGTATCAATCTAGGAAGGAAATTGAAAGAACAAATCAAAATTCATTTGTTTCTATCTAACATGTTTGTTCATTGTATAGGTATAGGAACACATTCATTAATGGAAAACTTTAGCATGTGGGGTGAAATGGGCTTCCAAAAGGGGTGATCCCAACATGCTATCAAATAAAAAACATCAAGTGATAGTTAGGTAATCATGCTACAAGACACAACCTAGCAGAGGATATGTGAACATCATGGATACAAGGTTCATATAATCAGAATAGAGAAGACAAGCGTGTGATCATAGTGAAAAAATAATGCTAATGCAGTGAAAAAAGAACAAAGCACAAAGTCCTCATAATCTTGGAACCAGAGTTACTATCACAATAAAAGGAATAGATCTAAATTTAGAGCAGTATTTTTTTCCAAGAGAACAAAACTTCATTTAAGAAAATGCAACATCAAAGGAGCTTTCACTGTCTTATTCTTTTCATAAGAGTTACTTCTATCATGATTGTTGTAATAACTTCAAGGAAATTTGAATGCAAAAGGAAATGTAGAGACAAAGGTATCCACTATTTTTAAAACCACAACTAAGGAGTATCATTATGACTATGAGATAAGAAAAATACTCAAGGTTCAAGGGTAGGCATGGAATCCATGAGAAACATTAACAAAAGAATGAGAGTAATGAACAATTACCAATACCGTGTTGAGGATGTAAGGACCATGAACCATGTAGAAGATAGTGCAAAGTAACATCCATGGTAGTGATGTATAATATATCAGATAGTATAGAAAATAAAGACATGAAGAATGTTGCTATTACAAGGATGTGAACAATAACAATCATAGTAATATGAATACCTTGGAAAAAATAATATTGCTACTACAAAGATACATGCACAATGATATGAAACCACTAAGAGAAAGACACCAGTCACAGTCAAAAGAAAATAATAGATCACTAACACACATGCAATATAATTAATGACTATAAACAGAGTTGGTGCCAAAGATCTACAATGACACAATGACGATCAAAAAATAAATGGACAACAAACCATGGATATAGCAGTGAATATACGTCAAAGAACATGATATTCAAACATTCACAATAACATAGAGAAATACAATAAAGAGAGAATTCAAGTATTGTTAAAACATTATTATTTTGCAGAGCAGATACAAGATGCAACAGTAGTACTAGATCATAATAGTGATAATGTAAATGATATTAAAATAGTGATCCCTAGAATAGATCAAGAGGATATCATGAAGAGGTAAAAATAGATCATCAATAGGGAAATTTAAATAAAAGGGAAGAGTAATTGAAACCTAAGGATATAGTGAGAAGTGCATATCTCAGAGCATATTAACTTCAAAGTTGTCCTTCGGGAATAAAGGTAGTAGAACAATGATGTTTTCATTACTAAGGATACTGTACCAGGACAAAGATGCAATAACATTGAAAGAGGTAGTCATTGTGATGTACAATAATTTAGGTCATTATTTTTAAGGTTAATGCTCATTCAAAACCAAATGAAAAGGACCACTGATACAAAAATGGTATAATACTTGTCCATCCAAGGTATGGAACAACTATAAGAGATTCATTCCAGTATCAATCTACAAGAGATTCATTCTAGTATCAAGAGATTTATTCTAGTTTCAAAGAACATAACATAATGATGTATAATAAAGATTGACATTCCCAGATAATATCCAACTAAAGTGTACATGAAGAAACCCAAAAATATCATGCCAGTGCCACTAGCATTAAACAATTTTCAACAAATATTATGCAAAAAAAGGTGAGATTCTCAGTAAAGTTCTACATAAGCTTATGAAATTGCTACATGATTACAAATTGCAAATCCAATTTTTGCTAGAAACATTTTGTAATGATGACAATAATGGTCTAATGGTGTAGGAGAACCCTAGTTAACCTAATTGTTTTTTTTGGCACTTATGGATTCCTTGAAGGTCCTAGTGGCCTTTAGGTCAAGTTAGAATCAAATGTTTCATAGTGGACACACTTTGTAAGATCTAGTTCCAAGATTGGCATTTAATAATCCCTTGGTCAACTATTGGTCAAATAATGTCCAAAAAATTAAAAATAGGTTATTTTATCTATTTTCATGTTTTATCATGTTTAGATCCATATGGGATCATAAATTCTAGGTTTGTGCCAAGTTTGGTCACTTAGATTGAAAAGTTGCAAAATATTACAAAATTGCTAAAAAGTTGTCAAGCAACTTTTAAGCAACTTTTGACAAATATTGAAAAATCCATTCCCAAATGGATATTTAGTTTAAAAAGTGTATGTAACCATTGGGAATTCCAACAAAATCCCTTATAGGCAGGTAGTAGGAGAAATTTTGTAATTTGGCATTCAAAATAAAAAAAAATCACCATTTTCCTGCAAATTTGAGAAATAGTCAATTAGTATGGACAGGTAAGGAAGTTTGGGAATGAAATTATAATATATTAAGGTATCCCTATGAATTATCTTCCATTTTAATTTTGTCTCATGTCCTAATCTTCTATACATAGAATTTTTTTGCTTTTTTACTCCTGCTTCCTGGTTTTTAGGCCCTAAATCAGGGTTTCACAAACAATTGTACATTTTTCTTGTTACTAGGCAGACCTTGGAAATATGATGTGGATGCCAGACATAATTGTAGGAATAATACCTACTCCATCACCAAGAATGGGGTAACTTTTACCATGAAGCCCCTGCCTGATGCTAAAACAAAGAAAGAACCTACTGTTATCACCATTGGGGAAAAGGAAATGTTGTAATTATTGAAAGAACTTGAGACTGAAGGTTTTGTACTAATCTCTAAACCCAAGGATAGCATAAGATTTGATGATAAGTATCCCATACCAAATGAAGTTAAGGAACTATTAAAAAAATACAGTGATGTCACTGCTAGTGACTTGCCCACAAGCCTCCCTCCCTTAAGAGAAATCAGTCATCAAATAGACCTAATACCTAGTTCTTCCTTACCTAATAAGGCTCCCTATAAGATGACACCTACTAAGCATGCATAGATTACAAAAAAGGTCAATGAACTATTAGAGAAAGGATTGATTCAAAAGAGCCTTAGCCCATGTGCTGTCCCATCAGTCCTAGCACCCAAGAAGGATGACAAGTGGAGGTTATGTACATACAATAGGGCCATAAACAAAATCACCATAAGATACAGATTTCCCATTCCAAGAATGGAAGAATTAATTGATCAATTAGGCACTACTTGTTACTTCACCAAGATAGACTTGAAATCAGGATATCACCAAATCAGAATAAAGCCAGGTGATGAATGGAAGACTGCATTTAAAACAATTGAGGGCCCTTTTGAATGGCTTGTCATGCCTTTTGGGTTAAGCAATGCCCCAAGAACATTCATGAGGCTCATGAATGAGATTTTAATTGATTTTATTGGTAAGTTTGTAGTAATCTATCTTGATGACATACTGATTTACAATCATAGCTGAGAAGAACATCTTGGACATGTGGAATAGGTTTTGAGGAGACTTCATCAGCACAAGTTAGTGATTAACTTGGAGAAAAGTATGTTTATGAAGAAGGAACTTGTGTTCCTAGGGTTTGTCATTTCACAAGGCACCCTAAAAATAGACCCTGAAAAGTTTGAAGCAATTGTCAACTGGCCTCCACCAAAGAATCAAGGTGATGTTATAAGTTTTCATGGTCTTGCCACTTTCTATAGGAAATTTATTAAGAACTTTAGTCATGTGTGTGCTCCCATGTTGGACACTATCAAGGGTGGTAAAAAGATAAGATTTGAATGGACTAAAGAGGCCACATATGCATTCTAAGACCTAAAGAACGTAGTGTCCCAATATACAATCCTAGTGCTTCCTGACTTCACTAAGGTATTTACTGTTGAAACTGGTGCAAGTAACTTGGCAATTGGTGCAGTCTTGAGCCAAGAAGGTAAGGCTATAGCATTCTTTTATGAAAAGATAAATGATGCCAAGAAAAGGTACTCTACATATAATTTAGAACTCTATGCAATGGTGCAAGCACTGAAAAAATGGAGGCATTACTTACTTCTAAAAGAGTTTATTGCTTATACTAACAACCATGCATTGAGCTTCTTAAATTCTTAGGAAAAACTTGGAGTCAAGCACATCAAATGGATGGATCAATTGTAGGCATATACATTCAACATTAAGCACAAAAAGGGGGTAGAAAACAAGGTGGATGATGCCCTAAGTAGAAGGGTTGGTTTGGTTGAAGAAGTACAAATTCAGAGTGTGGGGAATGACTCACTAAAACATTTGTATGCAGATGATCTAGATTTTGGAGAAATTTTTGAGGTATGCACCAAAATGATAGGTAAATATCATACTGAGTTTTCTGATTTTCTAATTCAGAAAGGACTCTTGTTTAAAGGGGCTCAACTATGCATACCTAGATTTTATATGAGAACAAATATCATAAAAGAAAAACATTATGGTGGCTTGGGAGGCCATTTTGGAATAGACAAAACAACAAACCTAGTAAAAAGGAGTTACTTTTGGCCAAACATGGGAAATGAAGTCAAAACATTCATAGAAACTTGTACTATTTGTCAGCAAGCCAAAGGTGTATCTACTAACCAAGGACTATACCAGCCTCTACCAATTCCCACTAGGCCATGGGAATCAATTTCAATGGATTTTGTGATGGGTTTACCTAGAACCAAATAGGGTTTTGACAGTGTGTTTTTCATAGTGGATAGATTTAGCAAGATGGTCCACTTTATTCCCTATAAAAGCACAAATGATGCATCTCACATAGAACATCCCTTCTTCAAAGAAGTAGTTAGAATTCATTGCTTACCTCAAACAATAGTTTCAGACAAAGATGTTAAATTCCAAGGACATTTTTGGAGGACTCTTTTCAAAAAGCTTGGCACAAATATGACCTATAGCTCTTCCTATCACCCACAAAATGATGGGAAAATTAAAGTGGTCAATAGGTCACTTGGAAACCTCCTAAGATGTCTGACCAAACAAAATTCCCAAATTTGGGACATTATCTTACCCCAAGCAGAGTTTACATTCAATGATTCAATGAACAAATCTACTGGAAAAACACCTTTTCAAACTATTTTTGGACTTCACCCAAAAGGTCCATTAGATTTGGTGGAATTACCTTCTGATTTCAGAGTTAGTGTACAAGGTGAAGAATTGGAAAAATTGTTCACTAAAGTGCAGGAAGAAGTGAAAGAAACATTGCAACAATCCACCATGAAATACAAAGCACAAGAAGATAAGAAAAGAAGAGAATTGCACTTCCAAATTGGAGATAAAGTGTGGGCTTACCTAAGAAAGGAGTGACTACCCAAAGGAAGATATTCAAAGTTACATATGAAGAAATTTGGGCCATGCACCATTCTCAACAAGATGGGTGAAAATGATTATGAAATATCTCTTCCTCCTACATTATCAATCTCTCCTATATTTAATGTTTCAGATCTCACCCCTTACAAATATGTTTCAGATATGACCAATGTGCAGGATCCACAAAATGAGGAGGATAGAGACTATGTCACAAATCTTCCACAAAGTGAACTAGTGGAGTTGGAAATAGTTCTTGAGTCCAAAGTGCTGAAGAAAAAAAGGAAGAAAAAGTATATGCAGTATCTAGTAAAATGGAAAGGACTGCCTAACATTGATGCTACCTGGATGACAGAGGAACAAATCAAACAACATGGCATCACTCTTCATCAGTTAACCTCAAGTGGGAACTTGAGTTAAAAACCTCATGGGGAGTATGGTGTAGGAGCACCCTAGTTAACCTACATTTTTTGTTTGGCACTTATGAATTCCTTGAAGGTCCTAGTGGCCTTTAGGTCAAGTTAGAATCAAAGGTTTTATCTTGGACACCCTTTGTAAGACCTAGTTCCAAGATTGGCATTTAATAAGCCCTTGATCAACTATTGGTCAAATAATGTCCAAAACCTTAAAAATATGTTATTTTATCCATTTTCATTTTTTATCATTTTTAGATCCATGTGGGATCATAAATTATAGGTTTGTGCCAAGTTTGGTCACTTAGATTGAAAAGTTGCAAAATATTGCAAAATTGCTAAAAAGTTGTGAAGCAACTTTTAAGCAACTTTAGAACCTTTTGACAAATATTGTAAAATCCATTCCCAAATGGATAATTAGTTTAAAAATTATATGTAACCATTGGGAATGCCTACAAAATACCTTATAGGCATTTGGTAGGATAACTTTTGTAATTTGTCATTCAAAATCAATAAAAATCACCATTTTCCTGCTAATTCGAGAAATAGTCAATTGGTACGAATAGGTACGAAAGGTTGGGAATGAAAGTCTAACAGATTAAGGTATCCCTATGAAGTATCTTCTATTTTCATTTTTCCTCATGTCCTAATCTTCTATACATTGAAAGTTATTGCATTTTTACTCCTGCTTCCTGGTTTTTAGGCCCTAAATCAGGGTTTCACAAACAATTGTACATTTTTCTTGTTTCCACCATGGGAATCTAATGACCCTTGGTAGAAATCATGTATTGAAAATTATCTTTAATATTATGTAGGTTGGGTTTGTTAAAATGCAGGGAGATGGGTTCACCATGATGCCCTAGGTGTACATGTCCATGTGTGTACCAATCAATTGATTGAGTACAGTCCACATAAATCACCATAGGAGATTCATCAAGACCCAAATTTGGGTCTAAGAAGTCCTTGTACATCCCTTCACATGATCCAAGTGTTGGATTGGGTCCTTGTTGTATGTAAGGGGTACCTGTAGTGTAATTGGAGGCCTAATTAGCCCTATTTGTTTAGGCAAAACAATGTCTTTAGGTGTTCCTTTTACTTCCAAGAATTGGTAATTTGGTATAATACATTAGGCCATAAAGGGTATTTGAATAAATGTTTTTTTTAGGGGGTTATGTGGAATACTTTCAAACTAAGCCCAAATTTCCATTTGAAAAGGCTACAAGCCTAGGAGGGGCTTATCATAGCAACCATGACCAAGTTAGTGTACATGGTGAGTAGGATCATTGAATTCTTGTCTTAGGGACCTAAATAGACCAAATACTTGAGCATAGTTCACCCCTGGTCCTTGGAGTCATTTCATGGGGATCTGATATCAAATTGGTGTAAGTGCCTAATAGCCAACCATTGTGAGTTGGTGTTGGAGACTTGATAGAACCTAGTGATTAGGTTCCCCTGGTGGGAATAGGTTGTGATAACCTAGAAACAAGTCATTTATGCACTTGTGATAAGTGTGGAGTAACTTTACCTCTTGGTTTTTGAAGATTTGAAGGATACCTATTCCTTTTTAGGGCTTCTGACTGTCCACTCTGTATCCTCTAATTAATGACAAAAATAAAGTTCAACATGTAGAGATTATGTAAGCCCAGAATGACCAAGGGCATCACAAAATGATCCATGCCTTTGTTTGTAATAAAAAACTCAAGGTACTAGGGTTTGAAGGAAAGAGGTACAAA
This sequence comes from Thuja plicata, assembly GCA_018584345.1. Lineage (NCBI taxonomy): Eukaryota > Viridiplantae > Streptophyta > Pinopsida > Cupressales > Cupressaceae > Thuja > Thuja plicata. Next base: position 3,102,176 of record MU225193.1, on the reverse strand, counting down.
TGACATGAAACTCTCAAAGAAATAAATGAAGTTTTTGTAAAAAAACCATAGCTATGTCAGAATATCAGATCAATGGAAGCATAAGCATGAGGGTTTGAAAGATGTAGAGATATATGGCATTGTTATTCAAAGATAAAGACAAGTATTGTGCTTCATTTTTAAATTAAATTATGAAAAATCATAGTGAAATATGATATGAGGAGCATATAACTTTTAAGTTTTTTTAAATATTTTTTCAAATGTTATATTGCATATTACTGATAAAGGAACCTTGGAATATGTAGGTAAAAGAAATACAATAAAATGAGCGAATGCTAGTAATATCAAGCATAAAAAGAAGATTTAATAATGAACACAAAACCCTCTAAGTAAGCCCTAGGTTTTGAAGAACAATATGGATCATGGAAAATGCATAGAACCTAGTGAATAATAAGGAGTGAAACCCTCAAGAGCCATGATTTACATAGGAATTTTTAAACAAGGTTTCTCTTACTCTTTCTTCACAAAGAGGGAGAAATATGATGAATCTTTGAGTTTGAAGAGTGTTATATATAGCCATGGCCTCCAAATCCTACGGTTTACACCGTGTATCATGTGGATTAAGTCATAAAAGGTACCTCTTCAAGAGACTTATAGAGAGACCTTAAAATCATCATTTCAAAAGAGAGAACATAGAGTTCATGAAGTGCCTAAAAAAGCACAAAACCTATAGTTAATAGTACAAATTTTCTTAGTAAAAACCTCAAAAAGATTCAAATAAATAGAAAGAAGAAAATCAAAGCCCTCTTCATTTCTTTTGGAGAATAGAGAAAGCCCAAACTTCTCAGAAAATCCGATCTTAGAGATGAAATACCCAAAAAGAAGAATGAGTTTCTTCATTTTTTGTACATAGAGCTCGAGGACAATTTTTAAATGAAAGAGAAGACATACACACTTCAATGATAAAAATAAATACAATATCCCCATGAAGTCTACAACAATGCTCAAGAAATCATCAAATTTTATCAGTCAAACCTTAGTAACCATGTCAACTGTAGAACTCAAAAGTGAAAAGTCTAGAATGAAATGAGTGGGTGTTGTTTTGTTTTACGGTTCCTTTTACCCTAATCTGAGTCATCGAGTATGGGGGTGATTTTTGACTTTGTTTTATTTTATGAAAAAACACTCAACTAATGCCTTTTCATAACTATATTAATTTTGCATGGTTTTGTTAAAGGTAAAAGCCTAAGTGATGTTATCAAAAATCACTTAGGAATATTTAAATGCAAACTTAAAGCTAGGTATTTTTTAGGATTTTTTATTATCTTTTCTTGTATGTTAATGTAACATATTTAAAAAATGATATTTTATAAATCATCTTATTAAATATTGTTTTTATGCAAAAATGATAAAAACAACCTTAAAGTTTTGAGTTTAGAATCAATTTGGATGCAATGGAGATCAATTGAAGATCATATGTGTTTTGCATTATTTTTCGAGAGGTTTTGAGGAATTAAGGGCATTTCCATGTCAGTTTCGAGGCTTCATGGATCAGTTATCAGTTGAGGGTGAAGAGTATATTTAGACTATAATTAGTACTAGTTCCATCCTCTTTTTATGCATTTTTTTTCTTCAAATACAATCCATGAGATATTTTAAGGGTTTGGAGGAGAAAAGGGGTGGATTTTAGTTTATTTGGACTTCCATTTCAATTCTATTTTCAGTTCCACCTCTTTGTGGATTTAGCCTTTTATTTAAGGAATTGTATTTTATTATTGAGGATAGTTCTTTCTTCTTTGTCTTATTTTCTTTGGAAAATTCAAGCATATTTGTATGGAGCTCATTGATTTTAAATTTTTTTAGCAGCATTGATTCCTTGGTTTTGAATAGAAAGCAAAGTGTTCCTTCTCATATTGGTGTTATCAGTGGTGATTTTTGAGTTAGATTTAATTTATGTGGTTTTGCAAACCCTTTAATTATCTTATTCAGGTATTTATTCTGGTGCATGTCAATTCATTCATTCAGATTGCATGTTTCTTTATTAATATTTAATAACTTTAATTATGGAGATTTCACATTCCCTTTTAGAGATATTGATGCTTGAACCTTCATATTGAGATGGTGTTTGAGTTATTCATCTGGCTTGTGAGCACATAGTCTTTTTTTTTTTTTATATTATTGTGAATTATCTGCTATTAGGGAGTTTTGAAAATACTAAACATTCGGTGCATCACCTTTTCAAGTTTTATTTACATTGACAAAAAGTTCTTTCTTCCCTTTTCCTTGTTCAAAAGATAGTTTTAGGTGGTCACGAAGGGAAGCTGACCCATAAAATAGAGATTGATTTTTATTATAGGAATACTCATAAGACTGATAATATTTCCATGTTTCATGAGATTGCTGAGTTTTTTGAACTTGGACTAACGGGTGCAACCTTAGTGACAACACTTTCTCCTATGTCATTTTAAGCCTATTTGAGCCTATTCTAATTTAAATATATTCATTATTAATTGTACAATTTAACTAACATCAAATAAGTAAATTAGGACCAAATCTAACATCACAAACCCCAACATATATGAATACCTTTCATAGGCCCTATTTTGGTGGGAATGGGATACCCATCACCATATCCTCATCAAAATCTATCAAAATTTTAGCATGTACGAGTGGTGACCTTCACATTTTAAAAATTGGGCTTGATTTTTATATTTGACCATTTTATGTTGGATTTTTTTAAAATATCAAAATTACCTTGTGATCCCTAAATAAAGAGCATATTTTTTCATTCATAAGACTAGATACAAGAATAAATAAATAATCTACTCTAGTTTAATCAACAAAAATCAAGAAGCAGTAGACTAAAATAATCTTCAAGTATGATTTCATATTTTTTTATACCATGTTATTGCATTAGCACTTGTAGGACTTGTCTAAAGAGAATTTCATCACCACCTTTATGTGAAAATCCATGATAGGGTTTCATCCCTAAGGTATAGTCATTTCATTTCAACATTTCCGTTATTGTCCCTAAAATGGGGAGTGATATAATCATAACATTTTTTAGTTTTAATGTTGTTTTTCCTTGATGTCAGAGGGGGAGAAACATACACATAGTGTAACGGGTTTTTTTTGTCATTGGTGTTGTCATTAATGACAAAGGGGAGATTATTAATATTATGGATTCAATATTATCTCTAACATCCACATGCTATGTGCATTAATGTCAACCTGATGCAGAGAAGTGTAGGAGAGTATTTGAAGTCTGATATGTAGGAAAAAGTATTTGAAGTTTGATACACAAGAAAGAGTATTTGAATTTTGACATGTAGGAAAGAGTATCTAAAGTTTGATATGATGGAAAGAGTATTTTAAGTTTTGTAAGCTCACATGATTATGAAAAAAGATTAGTATGTGGTATATCCAGAAGATGGAAGTATGAGAAGCAAGTATAAGTATGCAAAATAATTTGAAGTCCTCATGGGAGAATGTTTTGAATTCATCCACATATAAAGTTGATGGCTTGCAGTGTTGGTACTATAATGTATGGTCTATGAATGTTGCACTATTATAATTTCAAGTCCATAAAAGGTTAGAGGAAGATGTACTTTTCTATTTGCTAACATAAAGGCTGGCTCTTAGGGATAATGAGGACAAGTCAGGAGAATGATCCACATTTCCATCTCAAGTTGTGCAATTTAGTGGAAATGTTTCTAAAATTTGTGTGATCCAGTTTAGATATATTATGTTAGTTTGCTGCAAAGGTGAAGATATGTTGTTCTGAGAGTGATATTGTTTTTTGTGTTGGTATTTGGCCAACTCAACTGATTTTTATGAATTGATTTATAATTTTATTTTGTCTAGATATGATTTTTTGAAAGGGTTACTTGAGATTGAAAAAGTTCCTTCCATGGCATGTTATTCTTTGTAGGCATCATATGCATTGGAGACTGATTTTGGGTTGACTCGCTCATGTGCTTTAATATTTTTCTATATGTTTCATTTGGGTTCAACCTTAACTATGGCTTTGATGATTTCAATTTTACAAATTTATTTATGGATGATATGCTAAGATGAATTTGGGTGCTCTTTATCTCCTTTGATGAACCACATTAAATAATTATGCTCATGGTGGCTGACTTTGTACAAACATTTTTTATTTTCCCCATGGTTGACCTTGTTGAGTTTCTGATGTTTAAGATATTATATATATGAGTATGAAAGGATGAATCAAGTTTGGAATTTATGAAAACTATGTATAGATTGAATTTGAAGGCAGAGTAATGAAAATGTAAAAGAGTAGAGATAAAACAATGCTGATGTGACATAGTTGTTACAAAGTTTGATTTACACCTACTGGAAGATTGTATTCTCTTTTAGTATCTTGTGTCAATCCATATCTTTCTCTAAGGTATTATAAATTATCCATAAGGTAGTATAATTTATCTCTAAGGTAGTATACTTTATGCCTAGTTCAACATTTTCTTAGAGTTGGGCATGTCTCTATCATGGATTTTTGAGCTTATTATTGTTTGGAACCCGAGCTTGGGCATGACGAGCATTCAAAGATTAACACCATATAGGAGAAGTCCATGATATTACAATTTGATCAAGCCCACTTGGGCATATAACAAATTGTAAATCAAACTCTTCTCCTCAAGCTTATCTATCTTTCTATATTGTTGGGGATCTATCCTATTGGGGAATCCTTGTACTAAAAGAATCCCTGAACTTTCTCTTATGTCATACGTTCATTACCTTTATCACAATTTCAAATTAAATATTTTGTTTATTCTCTTTCCTAGTATTAGTACATAACTTTGAGTCTGTTCCATAATTTGTGGTGGGTGGACTGTAGTCATGCTCATTTTTAACCTTAAACTAGATAAGGAGAAGAGGAGTTTTCCCTATCTGCATTGTTAGTAACTAAGGAAAACACCAGATAATAGATGCTTATTTTTTCCTTCGTTATTTCTATAATTTTAAATTTTAAGGTTATTTATTCATTCTAATTTATGAAGAATTGTATAATGGTTAATGATAATTAATTTTATTCATGTCCATTCAACTATAATTTTATCTCTTCTGTTTTCCTTCTATTTTCTACTAGATACTTCTGTGCAGCTACAACTAAATATTTTTACATAATATCAGAGCATGAGAGCTAGAAAGAAGAAGCAACAATAAGTTATTTGAAGGTATTGAATATTAGAACTATTTTAGAATGGAATTTCCATTATATTGAGGTTTTATATTTTTGTATCATTTTGGAAATTATATTAAGAAGTAAATCATGTGTAAAAGGGTTTTAGATGTAAATATTGTGGGAACAATCAACATGGACATGATTTGTGTCTTAATTTATGACAAAATGTTCTTCAAATCTTGCTTGAGAACGCATCAAAATCTTAAATTTCTCTTTCTCCACCTATAGAGATAGTCATTGTACCTTCATTGATTAAGATTCTTATTCCTGTTAAGAAGGATGATTTATCTCTTTGTCTTCCTAATTGGGATTCCTATTTTCCAAACATTGGTTCATAATTTGTGGAGTCTCAAATTTTAAATTTGGAGGACACATTTGTAGGAATTTATCTTCTCTTTGATGACAATTTCATCATAGTTGGATATTCTTTTACATTGTCTTTGGAGATTGACGTTCATGAATCTCCTCCTGCACTTGATTTTTCAGATTTCATGGTTTAGTTTAATCATGGGCATGAGATGGTTTCTTTGAGCTTGGAGACTCCTATTCCATTTTTAGAGGGATCTCTCCTATTTGAGAATAGTTGGGGCATTAGTGTTTTCATTTCATCTTTATCTTTGGAGCTTGTTCAAAATCAGGTTTCATTGGTTTCTTGCATGTCACCTTCTATAGTGATTGGGTGTGCACTTGATTGGTTTGTGGCATCTTCACCATCCAATGACTTGGAAAAATAGGTGCAGTTATTAGAGACATCATCATATATTGGATTTTAATTCCTACCAATTCTCATCTAGAATGGGAAGCATTCCTCCACTTGTTCTTGGTTTATTTTCTTCCAAAAGGGAGAAATATTGTTTGTAGGCATTGGACTATGATTTTTCTTCAAGAAGAAACCATTTTTGTAGGATATTACATATTGTGGGTGGATACTTGGTCCTTCCATGAAACTTATTTTTATTTTCACTTTTTGTGAGACCTTCTTAGAGTGAAGGATATTGCAACATAGTAGTTACCATGCAAAGTTACTATTAATTTTGAGGGGGAGTTTTGTTCCCACTGGGTTTTTCTTCCTAACCCTATCCTTTCATTAGGTTTATGCCTCCTTAGTTAGAATTAATGAGGGGTATTAGTTCATAAATTTGATTTTGTTCTATAATTTACAGTGGACTATAGTCATGCTCATTTTTAATATTAAGTTAACCAATGAGAAGATGATTTCTCTCTACCTCAGTAGTAACTAATGCAAACAACAACTAATATATGTTTATCTCTACTTTCATTACCTCCATAATCTCAATTTATGAGGTTGTTTACTCATTGTAATTTATTCAGATTTGTACAATGGTTAATGATAATTAATTCCATTCATGCGCATTCAGCTCTATTTTTCTGCTAGATCCTTCTGTGCAGCTTCAGTTGTAAAATTTTACACCCAAAACATACTTTAACGCCAATTTAAAGTGTTAAAAACTTATGTTTCTGTAGATTCAATTTTTCAATCCTTTTATTTTTGTAGGGAATTACCAATTTTCATGCTATGATTTATATTTCCTTAAATCACCTATATATACAAACTTTTGCATTGAGTTTCTAATTGATATGACTAATAAATCTTAGTATTTGATCATTGATTTCCTTATCATTTCCCAAATGAAGTAAAATATTAAAATTAATGTAACCTTATTGTTGCAATGAAATTTCTTTCTTCTTTTCATTTATCCATGATGTCCTAATTGACTCCTTTGTCATTTTTTTGAGACACCACTAAAATATGCTATATAAATATTCACTATTTATATTTGTCTACCCTAGATTTCAAACAAATGTTTTGTGATACCAAGGTATCATGTTTATGTTTAAAAAATAGGGGTTTGCAAGTCAACTTTCCAATTGTTATGAACCCTGAAATGCAAATTTCAACTACAATGTTTAACTTGTTTGTCATTGAAAGTGCTCAAAATTACAACACATTTGAATAAGAAACTATCTTCGTAAGGTCATGTTGGCAGTTTATGTTGTCATTTTTGTCAACCATCTACTTTCAGGTAGTTGTGAGTATGGTGTTATGTGTTATAGTGTTGTCATTTTAATTTCAACCATCTACTATGATTTTAAAGATGTGGAGAAGATGTGATGGTATTTTGGTAAGAGAAAGATGCTTGTGTAGGTGATTAATGGTTGATAGTATTCTCTATTGTGGACGTCCACCTACTTAGGTGTTGATTTATACATTTTGTGCTTGATGACGTGCTTGTTGTATGTTGTGACACCTTTCCCACAATATTTTTTTCTCTATGATGACATAAGATTGGTTCCTGATGTAGTAAGATTGAATGTCAAACCTAATTAGTATTGAAAATGACACACATTGAATATTAGGGTTGGAAATGAGAGATGGTGTGAAGACTCATGTTCAGAAAGAGAGATCATATCATGATGATGTCATATCAAGATGATGATTATAAGCATTAAGAAAAGGCTTTGAGACGAGGATTAGAAGTATTGAGAAAATTAGAAGTATGAAATTAGTGCTTATGGTTTAGTGATGCTACAAGATATTTTAGTTTCTCTCATGTTTCTCTTTCCTAATCAATTACTGCTACAAAGCTATTTTTGATCATTGAAGATATTGAAGAGTGAATTTGTAGATAAAGTGATCTAGTGGTTGCCTAGAAGAAAGTTTAGAATTCCCAAACATTTGATTGTCTGGTCTTGTAATTTAGAACATAGATTGTATATTCTAGGGGATGTTGTATTCCTATCTTATTAGGTCCCTGATGTTGCCGCAAAATTATTTTGTGTATAAAGTTCTTGGTAGTTTTGGGCGGCTATTAGAATTGATCTAGAAAAGCTTTGCATTTATCCATATCTATGTTTCTAGTGTTGCATCTTGAAGAAAGGTTTATAATATCTATGCAGTATCTCAACTCTAATATTGTATTAAATAAGTGCACTAAAAGTGTCTTTATAATGATATGTTTCATAACTATGTTTCTTGGCTCTCTGGTAATGAATAGGTTTGTATTAGAGAGTTTGTGGTAGCTTGGATAATCATGAAAATATGAAATATCTTCTTAGGAATGATTTTATATGTTCAAGGAATATCTCCTTGTGGTCCACATGGAATAAATTATTTTCTCTAGTGTTGCATTGTGTCTAAAGTTAATTTTCAAGGTTTCGTTGTGGATGTCTGGCCAATAGGGTCTTTGTTCTTTCTTGTACTTTTTATTTGTGGGGTTGCAAAAGTTTTAGAGATTGTGATAAGTGGTATTTGCATCCTTCTATGCCTTACTTTATCTTCTTTTTAGAGTTTGGGATGATTGGTGATGCTACATGCTACATCTATGTGTTACTGTGTTGCCAATTTTGGGGGATGTGAACTAATAAATTTAATGTTTTTGACTATATTGGAAGATGTATTATGATATTTTAGGTCCTCTCTATCTCTTGGATAGGAATCTTTCACCACAATTATGCTTTGGTGGCCTACTTTTTGGTATCACCCTTTTGTCTCTTGTTCTAGCCAACCTAATTAGTGTTTTGTAATGATCCAAATAGTATATATATATGTATGTATATATATATATATGTATGTATATATGTATATATATATGTATGTATATATGTATATATATATGTATATATATATGTATATATGTATGTATATATGTATATATATGTATATATATATGTATATATATATGTATATATANATACACACATGTCTATATATATACACATGTGTGTGTATATATATGTGTATGTGTATATATATACACATGTGTGTGTATATATGTGTGTGTATGTGTGTATATACACACATGTATATGTGTATATATACACACTGTGTGTGTGTATATATATATACACATGTGTGTGCATATATATGTGTGTATATACACACATGTGTGTGTATATATGTATATATACATATGTGTGTGTGTATATACACACATGTGTGTGTATATGTGTATGTGTGCAAAAAAAAACTCCAATTCCAATTCTAGTTGTGCAGAACCAAATGCAAAATTGGCATCTTCTCAGTTATCTTCCAGGTGAACCAAACAGGACAAGCCCATAATCTAGAATTCGTTTTGAGAATAGAAAAATTCCAGTAGGATTAAATTCTAGAATTGGCAATTCCATCATGCACAAATTCTGCCAAAAAAATGGGCCATTACTTCTTAAATCGATTATAGTATCATTTGTTGCCTTAAGTTCATTAATGACTTCTTTATGCCTTAGCTTAAATTTTTTAATGTGATTATTTAATTTTTGGATGCAATGATTTTCCATTTGAAGATTTGTTTATAGTACCTTGTTCTCATCTTCAATTGATTAATGATATTATATACAGACATGAGATCTTTCTTATCCATGGTGGATCTAGGAATTGTATGGTCAACCTTCTAAATCTCCTTCAATTTTTTAAATTCTTCTAATGGAACTAGCTTTGATACAAATTGTTGAACATATGGAATATTGAGAGGGG